>VYYI01000645.1:0-27915 GCA_021029175.1 Bilobella aurantiaca
AATAACGTACTCCGAGAGTACGTACGAAGTATCAACTACGATGAGAACCTTCTGAAATTTAAGGATGGGGTAACGGTTGACCTGTGTAATGACCAAGAGATAGGGGAGGCCGAACGACATGCCGTAGCCAGGCGCAGGTGGCCGGACCAAACGACAATCATGTCCCAATACGAGATCCTCTTTGATGGGGATGAATTGGTGATAAACCCTTTTGAGTGTTATAGGGTAGTCGCTCGTATCCATGACCGCAGGGATTTTGAAGAGGAGAAGATTTACCAGTCGAGTTCGAAATATTTGACGGAGGGCAAGACCCTGCCATGATGGGATTAAATATTCCGTCTCAGGCGGTCCAACGACACTTACGAACTAGTGAAGTTAGTTTGTTAATTGGATGTAAGGAAGACCCAGTCACGATGACGTATGGTCAGAGTTTGGGTTTCTTAAGAATTAGACAAGCACAGTTTGTGTTCATTGTGTCCGTTGCCGAGAAAGTTACATTCAAATCCCAACTCGACCCAGAGTTGCCCCCTTCCCAAAAACGAGAATTTACAAAGTTATTGATGGAATATGAAGACCTGGTCGCCCAACCAGGGGTGTTTCTACGGTCGTCCGAGCTAATGTCAGACGAAATTGAGTTGCTCCCAGACTCAAAACCGGTACAGAGTAAACCCTATAATTACTCAACCCTGGAGAGAAGGTTCATCGAAGCTTGGACGAGCGAACAACTGGCCATGGGGAACATCATAGCTCAAAATCGGAATGAGGTAGTCCAGTCGTCCTGGTTAGGCAAGGTCACAGTGATGGGTCGATGAGATTGGCGATTGATTACCGGGCTGTCAATGCAAGGACCCGTAGGATTATATACCCTACGCCCATTATTCAGACCCTTCTTGATACCCTCCAAGGCCAGCGGTACTTTACAAGCCTCGATTTGAAGTCAGGATATAACCAATGTGGGTTACCCGAAAAGTCGCAAAGAACTGCTGCCTTTGTCACCCATATAAGACTCTTTCAACCCACTGTCCTCCAGTTCGGGATGTCTAACGCACCGGCGACGTTCCAGGCCATGATCGATAAGGCTCTCTGAGGGTTATTGGGAAGCATGGCGATCTGTTATTTAGATGACGTACTTATCTTCTCTGAAGACATACCGACCCATCTGGAAAGGGTGCGTTGCGTCCTCGACCGCTTCAGAGAGTACGAGTTGAAGTTAAACTTGCGTAAGTGCCGGTTCTGTTTCACAGAGTTAAAGGTGTTAGGCCACATCGTAAATAGCCTAGGGATCTCCACCAAACCGGATAAGACTTCAGCCGGTCAGAGATTTTCCGATTCCAACCGAAGTCACCCACGTTACACAAATAATGGGGTTGGCCTCGCATTATCGGCGATTTGTTAAGAACTTCTCAGCTAAAGCGAGACCCTTGACCAAACTACTAGAGAAGGGTGTTCCGTTCGAGTGGACCGAGGTCGAACAGGCCGCCTTTGACACAATTAAGGAGGCTCTCTGTACGAGTCCGGTGCTCAGACATTGGGATTCCTCTCTACCAGTAGAAGTTCACACCGACGGAAGTGATTATGCTATCGGATCTTGTCTTGTCCAAATCGAAGATAAGAAGGAAAGAGTCGTGGCTCACGCCTCACGCTCGCTAACTGCAGCGGAGCGAAACTATAGTACCATAGAGAAGGAATTTTTCGCCCTACTTCACGTTCTTAAAAAGTTCCGCCCTTTTATTTACCGCGTACCCTTCAATTTAATTACAGACCATAATCCACTTCTTTGTCTAAAGCTCGGTACCAATCTCAACAGTGAGAAGATGCAACGTTGGGCGGTGAGATTGTCTGAATTCGATTTTACAATACAGTATAAGAGTAGCCGACTACACTCTGACGCAGACGCGTTGTCACAAATGTCACCGGCCATCCCGGCGTAGCGATTAACAATCCCAGAGGGGACGACAGAGTCCTGTTTTGTGCGTCGGACAGACGACGATTTTCTCAAATTTCCGATTTACCGGGCTGGGATCTATGGAATGCCAGAGGCCCAGGCCAACGACCCGTATTGTGCCAGTGTGTTTACGAGAATCGAGAGAGGGACAAATTACCCAGGCCACCAACCTAGGGGAAACAAACCTAGGCCCGGAAAAACGTAGATCGAAACAAAAATCTAGACACGTAAAAAATTACCCAGACTTACCCTTAAGAGATGCCCAAACCCCAATCGCACGACCGGAATTGACTCATAGTAATCCCCCAAGGTAGAGCTTAAATATCTAACACCTATGGTTGACATAGACCCAAGCTCTCTCCTTCATTTTCCACCCCTTTTCTGATTTTCACTTTTTCCGCATGTCAAGAACAATATTGTGCAAGGGTATAAATTTTAAGAGAAGTAACCTAACTTCGAAAAAATTCTCTTCCAGACCAATGGACAAAAGAACCCCGTTTCCGCCTGCATTTTCAAACCCAAACCTCTCGGCTAACTCCGACATGGAGTTAAACTACAAGTTTTGGTTAAAGGATATTCAACGCCAAAACCGAAATTCGCCGAATCCGATCGAGTTTTCGAGTGTCCCAGACTCGGAATTACGACATGCCTATCAAATTTATTTGGAGGCAATTGAACGAGGACAAGTGGTCAACGGCATCCTGGTCCAAATGTTGACAAAAGAGGGACTGGTACAACAATACCCGTTGCAGCGACCCCTACCGAGGGAAGAATGGCTCTCTAGAGGAGGGCCCCACTTCAACTTTATGTCCCAGAACAATAGGGAACATGACTCCGCTTATGACTACTTAAGAAACAAAGCAAAGAAGAAGGAAAAGAGTAGAGAAATCTTGAAGACAAAAACTCAACACACGTGGGTAAAAGCATTTAAAAACAACGAGTGATTGAACTGGATGAGGTCCGAGGAGCTTAACACTTCGGACAAGACACGGCATAAAGCTAACGAACACGACAAAAAAGGGACGTTCAGGTGGAAGCCATTGCAAACGGCGTATAAATGCTACACCTTTAATTAATCTTCCAATCCTAATACTTAAGTAGTTTAGTTCTAAATCATATTATTGTTTCTTCACGCTAAAAATAAATTTATTAACAGTCAAATGGTGTTAGGAATAGGGCTTTACGAACGCACCAGAGCCTAAACCTTATCGCACATTCAGGATACCCGGCGTAGACTAATGGCCTCGGTATGCATGCCCCAAACCAACGTCCCCGGCAATTATAGCGAGTAACGGGGATAACTAAAAAGGACAAATTAAATAACTGCGGACGTGGAAGAAATCTTAATTGGTACCCATTGAAATTATGCTCGTGGGATATTGAATCCAATATTTAATATTGAGTAAAGTAAACTTAGAAATACACAGAATCATAAATAAAAATTTCAAATGTTTACTAACCAGTGTAATGAAGCATTCTCATTTAACATCCATTCTAACAACATGAAGGTTATAGGCCACTTCTATGTAAGTAAAAGAGGACTATTTAACCTCTCTAAAAAAGAATGACAGCCTGAAAGATATCTTCTCTGACTTCATGAGGGTAGAACCCATGAGCGGGGATGCACGCGCCAAAGGTGGCGCCCACCCACAAGTCGGCCAACGCATTGCGGACACATTTTGTACGCACAATCCTATACGCGTACGCGGTGACCTACTTTCGGGAGAAACTCTCCTCACTACCTAGCTACACCCAGGCAGTCGACTACTTGTGCTCAAGAAGACGACTTCCTGTGCTTTCTCAATCTCAACTCCATCCATCACTTCACAGCCACCAGTGAGCAGTGATATTAATCAGCATCAACCAAGAGTGAGTTTAAAAGCAGAGTATTGTGTTAAATTTAAATAATTTCAACAAAAACAACCTTGGATTTTAAAAGGTTATACCCGAAAACAACAATAAGGTAAACTAAATAAACTTTATACTGTATATTGCATCAGCTTCAGTATTAGCATGGCACAAAATGAGGGGTTAGTTAACCCACCCCCACCACCACCTGGACAAGGGTCAGTAGCCCAACCACTGGCACCACAACAACCCCCACCACAAGCAAACCCAGAGGGGGACATGTAGCAAATGCACAAAGGGGGGACATCCACCCCCACTGGTGCCAATTATGCCACAGGCGGCACACTATATAGACAACCCGGCATATATATTCCCACCAACCTACAAAAAGTGACTGTAAAGGTTCCCACATTTTTGGGAACTAAATCAGAAAGTGTTCAGAAAAGGTGTCAAGAAGCAATGGAATCGGAGAACGCGACTATTAAGGAAATTTTACGATAGGATAAGATTGAACTTAGCAATTCTAACTATCTATCACTCACGGTTCTCCGAAAAGAAGGAATAACAAATGCTGATGGCGAAAAAACCTATAGGATGTGCATTGGCTACTCCCAGATCAACCCTCTATGTGAGCCGATCGAATTCGCGTTAGTCGGGATTGAAACAATCATAGAATGGCTTCGCACACGCCATGAGATCCTGAGTATTGCTAACGTCAGTAAAGGCTATCACAATATACCACTGTGACCTGAGTGAACACGGCCTTCACGCCTTTTTTAGAAACTTTCAGTACAAAACAATGGCATTTTGATTGAGAGATGCTCCGGTGTCTTTTGTACGCGTTTTACATATGGTTTTAGGGACTATTCAATACAAAAACCCAGCCATCTACTTAGACGACCTTATTTTTGGGTCAAACACCTTCACAGAACATCCTGACGACTTGCGTAATACTTTTACGAGACTCAGAGAGTACGGTATTTAGCTTTTCGTCCATAAATGCCACCTTGAATACTCTAAAATCAAAATTTAGGGGATGCACGTGAGCTCTGAGGGGATCGCCCAAGATGAGGATAAATTAAAAGCTATTCGAAAGGCCCCGTACCCTACTACTCCGAAAGAAGTTAAGCAATTTCTAAGAGGCGTTAATTGGTTTCGACGTAGCATACCAAATTTTTCAAAAATATGTCACCCATTATACCAGCTACTTCAAAAAGTTGTGCAGTTCGTACTCACAGACAAGCACGTCAACGCAATTGAGAGATTAAGGAACCTTCTAACAAAACCACCTCTGCTTCAATGGTTCAACCCTAGAAGGGTCGCGAAAGTGTTTGCAGATGCCAGCGCCTATGGTATGGGTTGTTGTTTAATCCAAGAGACGGAGGACGGAATGGAGGTGCCTTGTGCATACCACTCCTCGTCTCTGACCAAAAGCCAGCAGGCCCTACCAGCCCATATGAGGGAACTATTAGCAATCACAATCGCATGTGAGTATTTCTTATATATCTGTCGGGAATTCATTTCAGGATTTGCAAGGACAGTTTACCAATCTCTCAAGTAAAGCAGTTCCTAGAACTCTCGAAGCGGAGTAATCAACAAATTACACTGTGGGCTACGACTTCGAACTAAAATACAAAACAATCAAGACCATGGAACTACCCGACTACTTAAGTTGAGCACTGCTGACGAACTCTTTTAATGAGGAACAAGAACTTAAGCCGGCTGCGAATTTATTAGTTTACCACATACAAAAATAATTTAAAATGCCAACAAACGACTGGGATCATACAGAACAAACTACAGTTTGGAGGGAAATCCAAATGGTGAATCCGGAAGCATAAAGATACGCCATGATCTTTTAATACGGGATCCACAAACCACAACCATTTTCCGACTCACGGAAGGCGTTTTATTCGATTCACGCATGGGGTTTCCCCAGAATATGGGTCCCTAAATGTATGAGAGAACAAATTCTCTTAGCCGCACATAATTCACCAGTTAGTGGACATATGGGATTCACTAAAACGTATCAGCGAATCTTTAGGCTGTTTGCATGGCGAAACCTAAAAAAGGATGGTGCAAGGCACGTGTTGGAATGCGAAACCTGCGGACGACTCAAAAGACACTATGGCAAAACACCAGGAGATGCAGGGTCCTTACCAGTACCCAGCTTTCCCATGTAAATCATCAGCTCCGACATATGTGGTCCATTTACCTCTATCCGAGGATACCAAAACATTATTAATGCAGTATGCTTATTATCAAGATATACTATCCTGAAACCACTCCAATAGTATTGGGAGACCAATGCAAAGTGGAGACCTTACTACTACGGGGAATATGTCATTCTCTAGGAGCTTCATCCAGACACGTACATGGAGAATGCACCAACACAAAGGGAAAGTTCGCAACGCAAGTGAAGCGTATGAGAATGATACAACAGGATGACGACGATGAAGAAGATGATTACCAATTCATGATAGCCGAGCCTACATTTCGACAAGAATTGAGAGATTTTCCAAAAATGCTGAAATTTCTTCTAGCGATACCTGAATGGAAACCAGTCAATACTCTTTGGGTACCAAGCCACAATAATACACAATTTTGGTAAGGAAGAAGAACTAATAGCTAAGTGTGTGAGTTTCAAACAAACAGATCTAATTTTAATTGATGCTCCAGATAATTACCTAACAAATAATACAAGGAAATAATTAAAAGTACAGCAGTTACCTTGGAACCTAACGGGCTGTGTGTACATTCATTGACAAGCCCACTAACATTTACGAGAATCCAGGAGCTACATCAAGAATTACTGACCCAACAACTAACATTTGTACGCAAGGGATAGGATGAATGTTTATTCTTGCTAACACTGTTATCTGCGCTACATTTTCTTGTCAATATTTGGAATACTCGAAACCACGAAACGGTGTGGCCAACAGAAGCTGCAGGTAGCGAGAAACGCCAACAACGATCACGGAAACCACCACGATGGTTACAAGATTATGACACCAATTAACACTCCATAACCTTGAAATTCATAAGTTCTCATTTATTACCTAATTCACTCATAACAATGTACTCTAACATAGCAATCAAACAGAAAGCGAGGAAGACAATCCATCTACGCATTGCATACGTTCTTCAGGACCTTGATTGCACTGTTGAACTAAAATGTCATTGCAAATGACCCTCTTAACAATTTGATTACTTTAAGGCAAGGGCCTTGAATGTACAGTGGACCTAAAATGCCGCCACAAGTACCCCTCTTAACATTGTTCACCAGGTTGACTGTAACGGTAATTATAAGGCAAAATGGATAGTGATCAATTGAGAGCACGAATGAAATGCACTTCTAAATGCACAGCACAAGTAAAAGTATCAGATGTTAGGTTATCGTTAGCGACAAAATGAAGTACATTTCCTTTAAACCACCATTTTCCTGTATCTAAGATACTGGAAAGCTTGGCACACCTGGTGGGTTGGCTGCAGACGATCAAATGTTTAAAAAAAAAATTGAAAAACTTTTTTCTTCTCTAACTTTACTTACTAGGTTGCCATTGGGTTCTTTGAGGACTGGAGGCCTGGCCGCAACATTTCCGTGACAGTGTGGGCCTAGACGCAAAAGCTTACGGCCTAGAAATGCCCTATAGATAAGAACAACAAAAGTGCAAATCTAACAATTTTGCAGTTCAGTGGAGTAACAATGCAACGTGCGCCCAATTTTCACTGTGTACAAAGCAGATTAGTCAATGGATGTAGACTCGTAGACATTTTGAAACATTTTAGCAAAATTAACGCAAGCAAAAACAAGAAAAACTCCTTGCTTTCTTTTGAAGATTTTCATGAAATGGAAGAAGTCGTATTCAATTTTATAAGTATATAGAATTAAATAAAATTTCTTCTTTTCACCAAAGATTGTGTCAATGTTTTTACAATGCTACTAGCAGCTAATGTGAAAGTGCTTCTTTACGTTCAGTAGTATTTTTGATTTTAAAGAGAAGTATTGCTCTGTTAAAAATTTTACTGTTGACGGTGGCAGCTGGAGGTGGGCATATCATTCCATTTTTACTGAGTTTATTGATTATAATTGACAAGGAAACGATTTTCATTTTAGTTTGTACCTCATCAAGTACTGTGGTGAATGCACCTCAAAAAATCAGGCGCTGGTAAAGGGCTGGAAAATTTATCCATTTAAGAGTGACCAAGCTCCACTTAATTTAGATAAAACTAGCCCAACCCTCAAGCCTTCAACAAAGCAAAATCATTCAGATTCCGAAAGTTCCTTTGTTACGTCAAAACTTCACGCTCACCAGTAGCGTTCGGCTACAATTATTCTGTCTGATTATTAATTCCAGGCAAATATTTATTTCATCTTTTGTTATTTTCAATTTTGTTGTCCATTTTCCCTCAAACCCAAACTTATGACTTGTTATAAATTGCATTTCACCTTAAATTTTAGAAAAAAAAAAGTACCATAAGATCCCCGCGTTCTGGAGGAAAGTAGTGCATCCGCATACGCATTATTAAGAGGTGATGCAGCCTTGTCCGTTTACTGAACCATGCTGAACTCGATTATACTGAAAAAATTTCAAATTCCAAAATGGACTACATGAAGAAAATTGAGAAAGTGAAACACACTGAAACTAATCGCGATATTTTCTTTAATGATGAAGATGTTGAAGTAAAATTTGGCTACACTCTGACTTATTGGATTCAGTTGGGGTTTGATAAGCATACTCAATGTAAGTTTGTTTTTATTCACAAACATCTAACCTTAAACCAAAACGCACCTGAATACGTGATTAAACGTGTCCTTTTTCATTACAACATACAAGCTCTACACTCGAAGAGAGAACTTCACAAATAAGCCAACCGTTGCAAGCACCATTCTAACTGAATGAAACAAAAGTAAATAAAACATAAAAGATTCATTTTAATCCATTGACGATGGCGTATTGGTCAAGGAACATGCCTTCCGATACAGCTCTGACCAAACTCGGAATCCAACAAACCCAGATATTCACACGAAGACGGATTTTCAGCACTTCTATTACAGCCAGGATGCTATTTGTCCATGTCAAAAAATAACGCTATCAATTCTTCTTGCATTCACTGATTGTTTTAGATAGCAAGCACTTCCAAAACTATCTCGGTATGCTAGCACTTTAAACGAAAAAGGTCTACCAGAACGTAGAAAAAAAAACTAATCCCTTATTTTGTTGAGAACTTCTTCTTCTGAGGTCCTGCTCCTTAAAGATGAGGACCTCAGCCTTTTTCAAAAGTTCACTTTCTCCCAAGTTTACCAAATCAATTACTCAAACTACACCTCTATAGTTAGGACTAAATCTTAAGACTGTTACTATTCTCACTAACTCCGAAGTTAAATAAACCACATTACAAGTTAGATAAGTTTAAACTTTTCTCTCTTTATTATTATTCCTTAGTTAATTATACAGTCAGAATCGCATCCCCAACTGAGCGCATCGAAGGCCGGAGGACTTCTGTAGTGACCCTTGGTGTCACTTCAGGAGCCCTCGCGAGATTGTGCTGATACATCCCTGTCCATGGTCCCACACGTACGCTATCACACAAATATGGTCCTTCTTAAACCGAGATTTTTTTAGCGTTCTAAAACACAATTTTTTTTGTTCTCATATTCATTACTCCAGTAAGCAAATTTGATCTTACGAGCAGGGAATTCTTTTTGACGAAAATCTTTCTTATTACTCAAATTAAATCTCACTTTAAAAAATTAGTCTTTAATTTGTGAAATTTTGGGGTATTGGTACTCTATAATACTCAATCGTTATCTGAAGTACGGCCCACTAACACAATTATAGAAATAGCAAACTTAACACTTTAAAAAAAATTCTAAATAGTTCTAATAAATAGATTTTTTTTTCAAACATGTTTCCATCTAAAATTTCCAACTCCAAAAAGAGATAGGGATATTTTGAAATTAAATCACGCAAGAGGAGAGTCATGCTACAAGAAATCCCAGCCAAAGCGGAGGAGTACGCAAAGGGTGCGTCTCGCTCAAAATATAGAATCACTCCTGGCACAAGGCTCGAGCTACGCACTTCACAGTGAGCACACAAAAGATCTTTAACTAAGGAAACCACTTTAACAGTTCCTTGAAATATTTAAGCTTTAGTATTAAGAAATTATACTAATTAATATTAATAATCAAGGGAAAGTGCAAAACCTATCCACAACAAAAGAAGCGCTAAAGAAAAACATAAGTAAAGAGGTAACAAATCACCCTTCATTCTTATTGTTGACATTATATTATGGGGTAAAGGCATTATCATTTAGGGAGGAGTGAGCAATTAATAAAAATCAGTGTGTGGAGTGTGGGCATGATGTCTATTCGTCCCGACTCGTGTCCATTCTCACTAGACAACTCAATCATGATGTCAATCGAACGTTGGAGTAGTGAGACTAATACAAGAGAATTTCCAGCTTTTCTCTGTATCCATCAAAAAGACATCTATATATACAAACCAAGTCTCACTGAACCACTTACTCACACCACCACATTTGATCAAACGTCACTCTCTACCAACCAATGCGAAGAAATGTCGTCGACACACATGGATCCTGAAGCATACCATTTGGAAAGAATTATCCACACCACTTGAGGAACTAAAAACCTTCTTGTCACCAACAACACCCAACTACGAGCTAAAAATCATGGAAACAACAGTAACCTACGACCCACCTACAGGTTTTGCTAGAATCCGTCCACTCAACAATCTAGAAGACCTCTGTCAATTTAATTCAAACTTCTGTCATACATCCGAAGGTATAATCATATGGCGGGTACTAACAACCACGAAACAAAACTGCACCCTCAACAATAGGCTCGCATCAAACTGCTACCTTAGCCCCAACCAATTAATCTGCCCGGATCTATCACTACGCTTCTCGTACTTCCTCACGTCACTAGAATCTAACTCTGGAACAAGACTTGGTGTAGTTCGCGCTATAATAGAAGATCGTGAAGGACTCAATACGTCAAACCAGAATATTTTAGACGTACATCAAAAATTTAAAATTGAAATGCGACTTGCCAGTTTTTTCGAATCCATCAAACTTGGCCGCCCAAACTTCCTAAAAATTCTTCAGATTGGAGCTTGCGACTTCCAACCTAAACCAATGGCACCTTAAATCTTGGCACCAGCAACCGCGACTACAGAATGAGACCAAAAGACGATACGCTTTCACCAGCTGACCAATCTACATACTTCTATTATCACGGACAAAGGAATAGATGCAGGACTTCTCGAACGATACACTCTTCCATCTCAAGGAATAACCCCTATGCCAAATCCACGCCGTTCCCATCCATTCGACGCTATCTTCAAATAAGAAATCTTCAATCAAGCAGATAATTATAGAATAAAAATAAGAAATATTTAGTTCTTATCTTATCAATATTCTTAAGTCCTTCAGCCTTAACTAACCACAAAACTAAAAACACATAGATAAACACCCTAAATATTTTACCTTCTTTTAGTGGAAATCATCATCCTTGCCATTCTTTTCTCTACGGTTTCTGGAGTAGCTTTGGACACTACTGACCAAGAATTACTCTCTCTCTCTCATTCAAAATAACCTTTCGGCTCTGCTCCCACTATCTGAATCGACTCAAGAAAAATTACAAATTGGTAAATATCCTCTAAACTCAAAAGAATTTAGCTACTGGACTCTAGGCAAACTATTCAAGCTCTCTAAGCATACAACTTGTCAACCATCAATGCAAGCTCAAGGGGTAATATCAACAAATTTCTTAACTTCTGTCTCTCTAACCAAACCTAAAATTGGATTTGAATGTATGAAAAGTATCACCACAGAGTCTAAAACCATGTACTTTTTTGGTCAAACTGAATCAACCTCAACTAATACTAATTTCCTACTAAGTCTAAATGAATGTGCACAAATTGTATTAACTCGTACAACACCAAATGGTGAGTTTCTTTTACCAACAAATCAAGAACAAACTAAATTCAGTACTAGAGACACCCCGATAAGTATTTATAGTTATTACTACTGGACAGTAACTATAACTGATATAGTAGTAAACTATGAAATAATCATACATAACTTCAGTATTAACCATCAAGGGTTTATTCAAAGTGCAAATCTTGAAACATTTTTACCATGCCTATACTCTCACGGTTTCTGCCCTTTAATGAAGTCAATACTGATTTGGGGAGAGGAATATAAATATTTTACACCTGACAAGGGATGTGTTCACAACTCTTATTACAATCAATCTTGTCTATTAAACCCAGAATCAATCATTTGCCTCACTTAGAAATTATAATAACGTCACTTTCTTACTCACAACCATGTGGAAATTTGATGGGGTATATTAGACTCGTTATCACAGATGATATCACATATACTTCTTCTACTCAGCCTCCTCACTTTATGCCATTAAATACTGAGTTTAATCAATTAAGGGAAACCCCAGAACTATCTAGTTTGATGAATCTAACAATGATAGGAATCTTGTTGTGTTCTCTTGAAATGTCCTTGACTAGTAATTATTAGCAATATACTATAAAAACTACGACATATTAAAAATCAACAAAATATTCAAAATGTAAAAAAAAATGCAGTAATATGATGTGAAATAATTTAAGACGAACTGAACGAAACGAAAACGAAACGAACTAAATTACGGTATTCTTTATTTAGGTAGATAAGTTGAGTGAAATTAACATGTGTGCCAAAAGACCGAGGAAAATCATTGTAAACTTTTATTTAGACAAGATTTAAACCAAACCGGGGGTGTATTTATGTCATCATTTTTTCGGGCAATTAAAAATTGCCTAAAGTGATCACATAACTCAAGCGCGGCCTTCGCAACAGGCACGTAGCCTATTGCGAAGCGCCGCGTGGAAATGGGTCACTAGCGCCAAAAGACTATTTCTAGCATTATCTAAATTCGGGCTTAAGCCTCCTCCCGGAGACTGAGCTTGGATTTGGCTGAGGTTATATAAGGGGGAACCCAATAACCTAGAAAGGAAGGAGATTCGCTATTTCCATTCCTTACAATCATTTTAATTCGCAATTGAGTCTCGACGGAAGAAGTACACTAAAAGGGAGAACCTCTTCTTCTGAGGTCCTGCTCCTTAAGGAGTAGGACCTCAGCCTTTTTCTAAAGTTCACTTTCTCCCAAATTCGCCAAATCGCTTACTCACCTACTAACTACACCTCTAAAGTTTGGACTAAATCTTAAGACGGTTACTATTCTCACTAACTCCGAAGTTAAATAAACCACATTACAAGTCAGATAAGTTTAAACCTTTCTCTCTTTATTATTATTCCTTAGTTAAGAATTATACAGCCAGAATCGCATCTCGAACTGAGCATATCGAAGGCCGGAGGACTTCTGTAGTGACCCTTGGTGTCACTTTGGGAGCCCTCGGGAGATTGTGCTGATACATCCCTGTCCATGGTCCCACACGTACGCTGTGACCTGGTCAGGGGGATCACACTGCAGAGGTCTCCCAACGTGGCTAATTGATATTTCTGTCACATACGACGCAATTGAAGCTTTTCTTTAAGCTTTACGCAGAGACTGGAAGGCCAAATAATTCTACCAAATATGATACACTTCAAAATGCGCAATCACGCAGGATCCGGCAAGAATTTTAAAATAGTATACCAGTATAAAATGTAAAACGCCACTACGTCTCCCATGAAACAAGTATCAGAGCATACTCAATCAGTAAATGTTGTTTATTGTGTCTCCTTGTTACCACGGCAGATTTGTTAGTTTTAAATGGATTGGACTTTTGTAAACATTGGAATACAAGTTTTTCAATATTCAATCAATTTTGCAGCTTCAAGCTATTTTTAAAGCTAAAAACTGGAAAATTGACACAATTCCTCCCAACACAGTGCAAACCGGTTTGTGGTGCAATTTTGACAAATGAGAAGTTTCTTCTTTTTTTTTAAATTGCTTACATCAATCACATCTCTGAAAGACTGCCGAAGTGCCAACAATTACATTAAAATTCAGCAGCATGATATGACAAATGAGAAGTTTCATTTTTTTTTAAATTGCTTACATCAATCACATCTCTGAAAGACTGCCGAAGTGCCAACAATTACATCAAAATTCAGCAGCATGATATGACAAAATTAACCATGGTCCTTTGCATGGCAGCGCTCATTAGAATTGCAAAACAGTGTAGAGACCCGACTCCGTCGGTATTCGTTGCCATTCGTTGCGTTGTATTTGAAAGCTAAACACTAGAAGCAGCCAATCCAAGATAGAACAAATGCCGAAGCTAGAAGAATGCTTCTCCGATCGTTGAGTCAAAGTTTGTCCTGTTTATGACTATGACAATATAAACTAAATTTTAAACCGAGTAGCTTGCTTGTAAAATTGTAAGATGTGTGTTAATGTCATAAAAAGTCTAACTAGTCGCCATACGACACAATTTTGAATGTCATGCGGTTGCTTCTTTATGTTTAGCCTGAACTTATCAAGAATAATATTAATAATATATTAACATAGAATAACATATTTAAAGTAATTTCTACAGATTACTTGCAGAGTATGTACGGCTTTATGCAAGAAATCCAAGGAAATGTCAACTATGTAGTTTTCCAACTTTTACAATCGCTTTCCCTTATTCATTTTACCACGATTTCGAATAACTTGATTTTCACTTGCACCAATACGCTTTAGTGGAGACCTACGCCAGCTTTATTTTTGATTTTATCATCTCATTTATATCTATTATCCAAAAGTGAAGACTATTACCAACTAAACTAATAAGTGCATAATCCTGTTTCGAGGCCTAATGTATGATGTTTTTTAAGTGAAATTTAAAATAGTACTCACTAGTACTATAATTCCAACGCAAAGTAAGCCTTAATTTTGAACAAATGATACAGCATCTTAAAGCAGAACTGCAGGTTGAATGACTTCAGCAAACTAGCAATCCAGCATTGATAATACTATAATTCTCCACCATGTTCTTTTAAGCAAAAGCATTGTATACTTTCGTATACTTGAAACAACATTAGTTAATCAGAACTGAACCTTCTTATTATACGTGGTTGGTTTTGTAAATTTATCATGTAATTCCAGGGCTAATGTTTATATATTGCCATCCCACAGCTGCTTCAGTCTATTCTTTTATATGTTCATAAATTTTAAGTTATAATTTAGTTCGTTCTAACTTTTTAAGCATATTTTGAATTAACTTGCATAGAATAGCAAGTCTTAAAGCCTGAAAATGATATAGCTATCTATAGCAACATCCTCGGTATTGAGTTCAATTGTTAACAATCAAAACTCGTAATTTGAATGATCACCAGTAATTATAGGGCTGGACTAAATCGGGAATGACGACTGCACAAATTATAGAGCCGAAGAAGTGTTAAACTGTTTCTTGCTTTTTCTCGTATGATTTAAACTAATGAGAGAGATCTACAAGTTCTACATAAACTATGCAATCAATCTAAGAATATCTACTACATACCACACGTTGACATTCTCGTGCTGGGAAGGCAACGATTTCTTACTCTTAAATTGTCTTGAAATCCTGAGGCGTACCTTCATGCTGAACGTGTGAAGTACTTTTAAATTTTGGCGAATCTTCGACCTCAAAAACATTTGGAAGAAATGTATTGATTTTTGCAGCTTCCACAATTTGAACCTTGAATTAATTCATTAAAAGTTTTGATTAATTGATAGTTAAAATTCCTTAATCAGTAATGAACTCCTCCTGTAATAAATATAAAAGTATCACCTCTTACCGTAAAAACACATGAGCATGCGGTTTGAATCACAATCAAGTTGCAGTTTTGAAAATTTAAGAAAGTTTTTGCCAATCAGTCCCAGGATTAATAGCTCTGTACTATAAGTATGTGTTAAAGTTACTTCACATTTACATCCAAACTGTTTGATGTTATAATTTTTGATTCGTTTAATTGTTGTTACCTCAAATCATTATCTATAGGCAACAAAGGAAATATAAATTAACCAAAACATACTCTTACCGTTTAGGGTTTTGCTTTATTCTTTGCTGTAATTTTATAAGTTGGTATCAATATATCACTTAAGTTTTAAGTACACTTTCAAAGTATTGTTGATGGAGTTGGATGCAGCAGAGGAGCAACAAGCTCGGAAGCAGATGTCCAAGTGCGAAAGGAAAGTACTTATTTAAAAGTCCCTTTTTTGAAGGCCCCCCTTCTATTATTGCCTGGTTCAATAGCTTGAATTCTGTAGCGTCGTTTCTATAAAAAAAATTATAAGGAAGCATTTACTTATTGAAGGGAAATGAAGATTTCTTCAACCTCGATTCCTAGAACGGTTTGAACAGATGCAGTCAAAATCTTTATAATTTCTCTGCATCAAACGGTGTTCATTTATGTTTTATATAATATAAATCATAACTTCTAAGAACCTAATGTAGCATCTGACAGCTCTTGAGCACAGCAGAAACATAGAATGCTGACACAACAT
The DNA here is from genome assembly GCA_021029175.1 of Bilobella aurantiaca. Taxonomy (NCBI): domain Eukaryota; kingdom Metazoa; phylum Arthropoda; class Collembola; order Poduromorpha; family Neanuridae; genus Bilobella; species Bilobella aurantiaca. Next base: position 16,293 of record VYYI01000645.1, read on the forward strand.
TATATAAAATTTGCGCAAACATATACAATGAGTGCTTTTATTGTGATTGAATCAATTAATTGAAACATTTTATCTCTTTTATTATCACAAAAAAGGCTAACCGGATTAAATGATCTAATTATAAAAATAAAGCTTAATTTTTGCCATTTTGAAGTATAGCCAGGCAAAAATTAAGAAAAATGAAAGACTCTCAAATTATTTGAGAGTAACCTAATGTGTTGATTTGTTTTGCCGGGAATTAGTGCAAAGTCACATAAGAAAACTCCGAAAGTCTTGTCTTTGTGATTTTAAAAATTTTCTCTTGCATTTTCAAAGAAAATCAAATAATTTAATTGGCCCAATATTAATATTATGTAAATGCCTGATAATTGTTACTGACTCTTAATTTAGTTAGTTTAGTTAACTAATTTGCTAAACTAAATTACCTTCTTGTATCATTTCTCTCAAGAAATGGTTGAATCAAATGTCCCACTTAAAGTCGTTACAGGTATCATGTATGTCATATATTGAGTAAAATTATAATATTCTGTTATATGTTCAGCACTCTCACATACTTTTCACTAATGGAAACGATAATACACCTCTTCAGTTCTATATTTCTCATAAGTCTTCTTTGACACTTCCAGGCTTTCACAATGAAGTAAATTGCTAATTAATTTTGAGATTGCCTATCAAAGTTTAAAATCCAAAACGCTATAATTTTGCTATATTTGTTGTCTCCTTGTTTCGAAAGAAAGGTAATATTTTGCTCACTTTTTCAACAAAACCTACCTGATTTACACTTTACCTATTGTCAGAGATGGGCATCGTGTTTTTAAATCACTATTTTTTTTACAAACATGGAATAGGGGAGCAGAGGAGAGCTGCGCAGCAGCGCTCCTTTGCTATTTGATTTTGGCAAGAGTATAAAAAAAAACGTCATACAAAAGAAACTAAAGTTAAAATCCTTTTGTCCTAGGACGGGCTCTATTGCCTAGTTTTTCATAATGCTCATACTCAAATTTTCCGTGATCATGATGCATCTTGAAATAATTCAGTTTTTAATTTGTAGAAGAGCCATACACAAACTTTATAAAACGTTGTAACACAAAATAAATATAGTACAAACCTTGGACGCAGGTGTTGAAATGCGATTTGGTAGTATTGCATTTCTTGTATAAGCTTTCTTTCGAAGGGACTCCATGGGTTCCTTATTTTACTGTCCACGTTTCATTGACTTTCCTTGTATTTAGACCCTTCCATTGTATTTTTAACTGAATAGGCTCGATTCAATACGAGAGAAGGACGGATGATACTGGAAGGGTGGCAGCAAGGGATGGGCACGTTTCGTTTTCAGAAACCAAACAAAGCCCGTTCCCACTTTGTTTTTATTTTCAAATTTTTTCGAAACAAAACCGTTTCCAATTTGAAATGTGATCGTTTTCATTTTGGAGGAAACGGGGAAGCGTTAAGGATACTTTTCTTAAATAAAGCGGGAAAGTCGGGAAGGAAAGGAAATTTTTTACAACAAACTATTTTTGAATTAATTTATAGTGCATTTTGCATCGTATATGATTTCAAATACTGAAAGTATTAGACGTAGTAGTAAAAACCTTTATTATATAATAACATTAACATTGAATTACTATAATTTATATAATTTTCATATGAATTGAATTAACATTGAATTAATTTGAAGCTAATTTAACCCAGCAAAAAATAGTCGAACGGTTTTTTTTTTCAAATTTATTCTAATCAGTTGATTTTTTTTTGAAAAGTCATAAAAAAAGAATAAAACAACTATTTGAATTGCACCAAGCTTGCTGCGGTCAGTATGCAAAATTGGAAGACTGAAGACTGTGAAGACTTTAACTGACAGTTATCCGTTATATTTTGATGCTACAATTTATAATGAAACAATTTTTACTTTTTTTAAAGCGTAGATTCGAACACCACATCTTTAAATTCGTTTTTCCTTTGCAAAGCAACTTCGATGTCACCATAAGTGGCAGTGGCAGTGGCCGTGTATAAAACCCCGAATGGGGCATTATGAGATGGGGAAATCCTATGTATAAAACCCCGAATGCCCCGAATGGAGGGAAAAATGGGGCAATGTGAGACATTACCCCGAATGAGGACGTACTCAATTTTAACAGTGTAGAGCATTGGCCAGGAATAAGGACGTACTCAATTGAACAAAAATGAGTAAAACAAATAGGAAGTCAAAAGAATAATATTTTAACCTTCGTGAACCCGACTTGCCCGGCCCACACCTAGGCCCGATGCACACTTTTGTGTAATAATCTGTTAAATAGCTCAGCTGATTTCATACTTGAGATCACTTCAAATGAATAAATCAATAAAATGATCTATTAGCTTTGATCAATTGAAAGAAAAAAAATATATATATATATATAGGTATTCATTACAGAGGTAAAATAAATATACTGTGCGAATCTAGTATTTAGCCGGGTTCAAATATAAGCCGGGGTTCTAATATAAGCCGGGGGTTGAGATCCCAAATTTGATTATATAAGCCCGGGTTTAATATTAGAACATATACGGTATATATAAATAGATAGTGCAACATAGTAGAGTACATAGTAATTATATATTCTACTAATATTTAATATGTCTATGTGCATATGTTATAAACATAGACATTTGTAAATGTAAAATATGTACCTAGTACACCTAAAATCTGGTATTAGTTTTCCATTCGGGGTTTTATACACGGCCAGTGGCAGTTGTGTCCGGAAAATAGCACATTTTTCCTAGTCCAAGAAATTTGAATATTTAAACGACTTTTACTAGTTTGTCCAAAATATTACCTTCTCAACATTATGAGGACTGGCAAGCATAACTACTTGATGAATGTCATACTGCCATACATAAGGCACAAAAAGAAATTTTACACTGCGGGATTAACGCATTTGGTACTAAAAATTGTGCTAAAAATGTAGTTTTGAAACTTTGTTAAAATTTTAACAAAATTTCAAACCTAAAACTTTCTTTTTTTTTATTAAAATTCTCATTCTTACCATTCGGTAGAAATTGTAGATGGAATTGGACACTGTGTAGCGTCTACATTCTGTGACGCTGTCAACCCAATTGGCGTTTATGAAGTCGGAATATTGTTCACCTCGAATGCGAAATAGCGTCACCCGAGTTTCATCATAAGTCAGCAAGTTATCTTCCGGTGGAGGATACCTGTGTTTTACGAATATTTTCTGCTTTTGAAGCATACTCTAATGGCTTAGCTGTTTTTCAAAAGAGTGACCAAAATATGCCATTGTTAGCGCATGCTCAGCATGAGTCTCACTATCCTAATAAATGGGTAGTGAACTTCCACTTACAAACATACATACTCTTATGAGGTTGAGCTGCGTTTGCGCTGGCGGCAACTTCTCAAATTCAGCTTTCCAACCACCCTTAGCATCCATGTCCTTAATGTACGCTTCCAAGTCAACAAGTTTGATTGGCCTTGACATGTTGGATGCTGCACAAATCCAAATCGAAGCAGCAATTGCACTTAATTAAATCATTTTTTTTAAATATTTTTCTGGTATTATGAATTGTAAGTTTGCAAGTGTCTTAAGTCACCAAAATGCTGAGCTATTAAGGATTGACCTGAGTTGATTTCAGCTCCCTATAATTTTTACAACTTTTGCCTTGAGCTGAAAAAAGTTTTTTTATCGCTTATGTTTTGTGCCGCCAAGGTCTTGCTACTCAAGTTATACGTTTTGTATGAAAGCGTCTGCAGCGTTTATAAAGCGCCTGCAGCGCTTCGAAGCTTAAATACTCTAATGGAATTGTAAAGTTAGCTAGCAAAGGAATTGTATTGAAGCTTTTTTTTTTAATAAGCTGTGGTTTTGATGCCCGTTATCAGAAACTTTAATTTTTAAGGAATCGGCATTATAAAATTACATAAAATACTTTCAAATCATAAATAGGTTAATTTGTTCTATAACTTTTTTTTCTTGCTATTTTCAAACAATTATTTCCCTCAATGTGAATGAACTCTCTCCACACCAGAACATTAAGGGCCCCTTGTAAGCTTCCAGGCTTGAATTCTCATCTCTGAATTTTTAAGGGTGAACAGCTTAACCAACTTTTTATTTAAAAATTTACAAGCTTAAGGAGATCCATTAAGAATACTTTTGTTTTCTAGCGGAAGTTCTTAGTCCATTTGAAATAATGAAAAATCAGGATGTACACATTTAGTTTATTTCCCAAAAACTTTACATATCACAAATCATAGCTCTTATTAGCCAATACGAGAAAAGGCGATTCCAGAATTTTAGTTTAACCGTGCTCCTCCGCGACATTTTCTAAAATGACAATCTTTAGAGCAACACTCCCTATCCCAAGTGCAATCTTGGTCGGCAAAGGCACAATCGTTCTGCGATCCACGGCAGCGGCTGAAACTGCAGACATTTGAGCAGCAGTTTGAGTTGAAGCTGCAGCTCTGCCCGACTCTGGCGCACTGTTGCGCTGATCCGCGACATTTACTAAAAGTGCAACTCCCAGAACAACAGTCGCTGTTGAACGTGCAACTCTGGTCAATGTCTTTACAGCCAACGCCGTATCCATTCACATTCTGGAAGTTTACAATTACAGACATAAAATATGCTTGACACTGATTATTATTATTATTAAATTTAATTATTTTTTTAAGCAAATTTGCCTGTGACATATGCCTAAACAAAACATATTTACAAATAGCTAAATATCACCTGAATACTAATGACAGAAATTAGAACAGCGATTCCACAGGCACGAATCATGTTGGCGACTTGAATTTCAACTGCTAATTTACGCAATCTATTAAACCAACCTTATTTGGTCCTTTACAGCTTAAATTACACTAATTTGGACTAATTCTTGTTCTAATTGTCTATTCAATTGTGCTAATTCAATTTTTCCTAGTTTGTACCAACCGGACGTGGTTGAACTCATCGCTTTGAAGAAAATAACACATAAATTGGTTTGATACAGTACACAGTACAGTACAGTACAGTACACTGTAACCGTAATATGGGTAACTTTTATACTCATTCCTTACATCTTACACTTACGTTCATATTATCCTAATTGTATGCTCTTTACCTTTTACCATCCTGTTGTTTATGACTTACGCAAATGCACTTTATTTTTACTATGCACTTCACATTTTAATATGGGTCAAGAGACTGACTTGAAAAAGATAACTTTCGCGCTGAATTATATTTACTTTATTCCCAATGAGTACTGTTTGAATGCATAATTCAGTTAGTCGATTTTTACCTTCGCCATATTTGATTCTGAAGTATTCTACAAATAAATCGAGACTCTTACAAATACAATTATTAGAATGCCCTAATATACATTTTTTGGACTATTTGCACACAACTTATGCAGAACTTCTGATCTTTGATTAATCCAGCTACAAATTTTGATGGATTCGTGAATTCTGCTTTGTTATATCATATTAATAAAACAAATTGTTTAGCTTGAGGGTTTAAGTTAAAGAAAAGCTTGATTTGTTATCGAGTATCACAAAATATGAAGTGCAGTTGTGTCATAGTTAAGCCCTGATTAACAATTCATGCTATTTACCTAATGGTTCTATTTATTTGGATTTTTAATTGATTGCAGGATATGTTTTGCAATCGTTTTCAATCACACCCACAGTCGCCTCCACCTCCATCACCTCCACCTCCGCAATCACCTCCTCCTCCATCGTCACAACCTCCTCCGCCACCCCAACTACCCCCACCAGAGTCATTCCCATAATACATGCCACCATCAGTATGGCAATACTCATCACCTCTTCTCCGCCTGCCTCCATCTGAAACAAACCAGGAATACCGAATGCTATTTGAAGATGTTTTAGAAATAATTACTTACCAGATGAAAAACAGCTCCCCATTTGAAAGTTTTCAGGTACAATTCAATTTGGAACTCTGTAACAAAAACGTTTTATTACAAATTTTAGCTAACTATATAACCACTTTTCAACTATCATAGTGACTGAAGTTTAGGTTAGGCAAAATGTAGTGTTTGAATTTTTGAAAAAAACTACAATATGAAAAAAATGCAGTATGTATAGTATCTACTCAATATCTCAACATGTTTCATAAAACATGTGTGAGAATTCAAGCACAAATAGAACAATTTAATTCCAATAATAACTTACCAATAAGATCCTCTATACACTAAATCTTCTTGTGTTAAAATGTCTGGCTTAAACTGAACAATTACTAGCAACCAGTTTCATTCCCACTATATTAATAACACGTCTATTAAAAATATATCGAATGACGAATGCAGGAGGAACTTTGAAAGGAAAGTGAAATTGAAAAATTTCTGTTGCAACATAGATCGGCAACCCCTTTCACGCTTTCTCAATGTGTCTGTGATACTAATGATAAATTTCCACTCCATCAAATATTACATCAATTAAACTAGTATATCATATACTATGTGTGACAGCAAATGTTGTAATTTTAAAGGTTAAAAGGAATAAATATCTACCTGAAGCATGATGTGCGTCTGAGAGTAGTCTATTCTAATGTAAACCAACACTAAATGTTGTAGTTTATATAATTAATGTTGCAAATTTTACGTAGTGTTTAATTTACAGACTTGAGTTAAGAAGAGTCGGAGTTTATACAATTTTTTTAATATTATTTCAATAAATTTATTCAAACTATGCAAATTAGAAACAACAATTATTTTATCTTTCATAACATCATTGTTATTCAGCCCTATTTATTTCAGATATTCAGTATACAATACATTTTCAAAATAAAAACTTCTTCAGATTCAAATAATAAGGCTTCTGCATCAATTTTTTTTCTTGCTAACTTACTGTAACTTATTTACCTGCTTTGAAACATTTTTTTTGATAAACAGATTAATTAGCATTATCGCCAACCCGTGACTTCTTTTCTAACATACAGATAGACCATCATAGGAGGTATATTTTATTATTTGACTATCGATGCTCTAATAAACAAACTGGAGTGCTAATACTTTTGCATTTGAGTGTGCAACACTGCAACCAGATAATTTGCTGTTGTTAAGTAGACTTTGGATGCCGATGAGCGAAATTTTGAGAATTGTGTAAAACAGGTTTTGAAAAGTGAGACTGGGAATTTTTTTATGCTTGATTCTGAGAATCAAAAATTCAGAGGAAGAGACGTTGAGATTAGGTTGAGGTTATAACCTTGTTTTAATTGTTTAGGCAAATTGGAAAATTTTAAGTAATAAGCCATACCACAATACTATGCAGTAGCAAACTCGTATTGCACTTATTAAGTAGTGTCAACTACTTTATGTTTTTGTTCAGTCTGTCTGTCTGTCCGTCCGAGTAGCACGTGTATCTCCGGAACTACTCAACATTTCTCAAATCTGTTTTCGGATATAGGTTCCTTGAGTTCCGGCCCAGTTCAAATTTGTCTTTGTTTGACCGGAAGTAGCCCCCTTGGGGTTCAAAGGTAAAGGGATATCATTCTATGATAATATGAAAAATGACCACTACAAAAGCTGTTCCTCTTATGAAGTGGAGCAACACTTGTATAGGACACCTTTCTCTGGGACCCCCCAATGACCCCTTGACCTCAAAATGACTTTTCAATGTCAAACTCTAGTTTTTCATGAAACGACAAGTTATGATGGTGCAGATAATTGAAGAGCTCCCCTTCACCCGGAAATGACCCCTTGACCTCAAAATGACCATTCAAGGTCAAACCCTAGATTTGCACGAAACAAAAAGTTATGGTGGTCCCGATGTTCGTAGAGCCCCTTTTCACTCGGAAATGACCTGTTGGTCGCTCAGGTGTTATTTGCACTGACTGTCAACGCCAAAGTTGGAAGTCAAAATAACATAATGTTGCGTCGTAAGCTTAAGTTTAAGTAAATTAATACGCCATCTGCCGCCCCCCACTGGACCGTTTGGTTCAGTGGAGACGGAGTGGCAGTTGACAAGAAGAATAGTAGTAAGTAAGAAGGAAGAAAAAGAAAAGTCGTTCTTTTTTGTTAACATAAAGTTATCTTTAATTAAAAAAGTAATTAAAGTAACTAATTAATAAGAAGATAGTCAAATCTTTAAATAAACTAGATTTAAGAAGAAGTCTGAGTTTGGGATTCTCATCTTCATTTGTCCTGACTAAGGAACGGGGTAAGTCAGCGCTGGCAGTCAACGGGGTCGTTGTCATCTGCAGTCGGAATCTCATTCAAGTCAGGAAAGTTAACTCACTCAAACTTTAAACAATTAATTGATTAACCACTCTCGTTCACATAAGAATGTGATCTAGCCACGTCTCGGTGTGGTCAGAAGCGGCGTGTGACGTGGGTAATGGGACGTGTCTCATAGACAATGTCCCACATCGCCAGTCCGCATCTCACCCTCAAGCAGAGCTCACCACCACTCTCTCTCTCACTCTGGAATTTAACGACAAAGTCAATTTTAAGGTCAAGTCAGTCAGTCAGATCAATTAGTCAATTAAGTCAATAGGGCCATTCTTTTATAGAATAAATATTTCAAAAACTTAGCCCTCTCTTTACAACACTTATTTGACCCATTGACCTCAAAATGACCTTTCAAGGTCAAACTCTAGTTTTGCATGAAACAACAAGTAATGATGATCCTGATTACCTAAAACGACTTGTGTACTTGGAAATGGCCTACAGACTTCCAAAAAGCAAGACTTCTGTTTTCTAGTCTAATCTTAATATTTTTCTAGTTCTAAGTTTCCTACTCCCGCTAATGGTAGACCTCATTACCATGGTTCATTAAAAAGTGTTTTGGATATTATTAATAGCCAAATTTTTATGGAAGGCTAATAACATTGTTCCAAAAACTATTAGTCGTGCGTCATAAATTTCCTTTTAAGATATTAAACTTTTTAATGACTCTGCCACATATTCTTTAAGTATAGTTTATTTTTACTTTAACTACTTTCAAAGTGTGGGCTCAAATGCTAGTGCTTATTATCGCGAATAACATTGAGAATAAGAGTTCCACTTTCACAATAACCTCACTTCAAACAACCAATCAGAGAGCTTATTCACTTCCCCCAAAGTCTCTCGGGTCTGCATCAAGCAAATAGAAAAGTGAAAATTAACGGGATAGAACAGGTAGTGTTGCCTCATATAATTTGTTGTTGTATGTAGTATTTTGTATACAAATATATTTTTTTTCATATAATTATAGATAGCAAAATGTTTGTGGGAGAATACCGACAATGTTTACCTTTGCTTATAAGAAAAAGATAATTTAAACTAAAGAGTGAAATAACATCAAGAATTACATTAATATAATTTTAGTTACTATACTATCCAGTCAGTCGTTCTTATACCCTCGTAAAGACTGCCTAAAGCTTAACAAACCTATGATCGGATATCTTTGCATAATTTATAATCTTGAGCATGAGTTTACTGCTCAAACCATAGTTGTTATTTATCCTCCATGGCATTGACATAGATTTTATTTTATAATTTTGGCTGTGTACAAGTAAAACTTATGTAGACTAAAAATTCTAACATTTGTTAAACTTTGACCTTCATAGCTACAAAATGACAACATCGGAGGCGGCGCTACGGGAAGGTCCTTTGCGACATTACTACTTTGATACCATGCGTGCCATAGCAATTTGCTGGGTACTAATGGCACACGTCTATGGACCACCATGGCCTCCAAAAGACTATGAAGAACCAGATTTTTTAGGCCTTCCTATATGGAATCAACTCTCTTCACGCATGTTTCGTACTGCACATGTGCCATTATTCTTTATGATGTCTGGAGCACTTTTGTTCGACCGGAACGAATCTCTGACCAAATTGTTTTATCGGATTTTTAGACTTTTTCTAGCTCATGTTGTTTGGACCCTAGTGAGATATAGTGTGAATCAATATTGGATCAAAATAACAGAAGATGAGCAGATCAAAACGAACCATCTCTGGTTTCTTGCAACCCTTTTACCCCTCTACATGCTCCTACCAATATATCGTCTATTTTTTATTAATGCTTCTAATAGAGTCGTTATTTATGTTCTTTGTCTTTGGTTACTTAATGTAACCTTGTCCTACTCATACCATTCCGTCATAATTGACCCATTGAGGACCTACTCACAGAAATGGTGGGATCTAAAATTTCAGTTTTTGGCGGGATACGAGGGGTACATGTTCTACGGTGCTTTAGTGCAGCGCTTCCACACCCAGATTCAAAATAACCGCTTGTATTTTAAACTATTTTTCTTTATTTACTTGGTTGGAAGCTTGTTCTATGCCGTTGGATCTAATCTGAAGATAAGGAATGACTCAACTGGTCGACCCATAAATGTTCAAAACTATATAACTCCGTCTGTCATTATAATTAGTATGGCAGCATATGTTTGGATAATGTCAATAGGTACTTGGGCGTATTTCAAAGTTCCGAGAGTTATTCGGTCAGTAGCTGATGCTACATTTGGTATATACCTCAGTCACATGACCATACTGCAGCTGTTCAAATACTACGTTAACCAACAATGGATTGCCTACGTATTACTTCCACATTCTATTTTTTATGTACCTGTTGTGACCACTTGCCTCCTGGCCATATCATGGGGATTGGTAGCTTGCGTTCGACGTATACCATTACTGAGAAACATAGTTTAATGTAACTGTTGTACTACTCTGCTATTTTAGTATTTAGTTAGTACCTTACTGCACTGGAAACACTAACACGTATCTAGTGCAGTAGTAAGGCAGTTAAGTGTACCAGGATTTGTGCAAGAAAACGGACGTTTTAGTGGAGCTAAGATAAATTAAAATACTAAAGTGCAGCATTGTGAATAACAATTAATAATATAAAAGGCAATTAAAAAGTTTCTATATAGAATATTTATTTACAAATTATTTAAGCTAAATATATTGTAGAACTTATTGAACGTATAAGAAAAAGATTTTTATGGGTCATTAATCGAATTGATTTGAATTCTTGAATGACAAATATAAACAAACAAAACTACCGATATTGGTCCAAAGCTTTTACCGTGCTTTGACAGTACTTGAATAAGCTCAACAAAAGCCTTATTCCTTATTATGTTAATTTTGTTCAATTTTCGAAAGATAGGTGTACGCCTGATGTCTTCAGAATAAGGGCACCCTTCCAAAAGGTCCTAGGCCATCTCGCCTCATTGGCTTATTGACCCCTTGATTCAAATGTTGTTGCTCAATCAGAATCGGAAGGGAATGGAGTGCATATTTTGATAGTAAAAGAACTCTGAAATTGATAGGAGAGTTGGTGGGTGGTGGGCCCTTTCGCAACAAAATAAATTCACAACTAATTATCATATTTACGGTTTTTCACTATAACCAGGGAATGTGGTCTGCCCGCGGCTGGCGCTAGTAGCGGTTTCCTACAGCTACAATTAATTATTAAGTAATTATTAAGTGGTTTATTTATTACAAACGCGTCGTCCTTAACTTTAAATTATAAAAAATTCAGTATATTTTTTTTATAAATTTAAAATTCACTCTTTTTTTTAGAATTTGTGTCAAAAGTTTGCGGCATGTCTGTAGGCATTCATTAAAAAAGAAATTGATTTTCGAATTGTCATGTGATTTCCTAAGAACTTAAAAATGGTGATAGGATTTAAAAAAAATTTTTTTAAAT
>VYYI01000646.1:0-27906 GCA_021029175.1 Bilobella aurantiaca
CCAATATTTCCTTGTGCAATTTGTCCAGTCCAGAACATTACACCCTACAAACAAATCGCTGAAAAACTAATCTTAGAGTTCCATTTCTCGATTTAAAAAAAAAACGATTTTAGAATGTTTTTTAACGAAAAACATTTTAAAAATTTCTAGAAAAAAAAATGCTGTGCGAATCTTTAAAAAAAAGTATGTTTTTTTTCTGTCAAACAGAAGACGAAAACGAATTGTACTGGAGAAAGCATTGATGTTGCAGAATTCAGAGAGAGAAAAAAACGTACAGAAAAAACGTGATTGGAGAAAGTGTGACCCGGGGGTTGTTGTAAAAAAGTGAAAGCAAGAAAAATTGCATAGAAAAAAAATGAGGAGAAAGTAAAAAAAAATGAGGAGAAAGTAAAAAAGTTAAAGTAAAAGTAAATGTAGAGCAGAAGAATGTAAAAGTAAAAAAAACAGGTTAGAGAAAGTATAAAAAAAATTGCAGGAAAGTAAAAAAAAAACGAAGACAAAAATATGTGGAGAAAGTAAAAAAAAGTACAAAATTGCGGAGAGAAAGTCATGTTCCAGTTCTCGTTCCGTATTGATTTATTTCATAATCTTGGCTTTCAAGATGATTACCTAAAAAAAGGGCCCTCCATTACTCGGAGTGGACAGGGCCCAAGGGGCCCTTAGGCCCTTGATTTCAGCGTAAGTACTTTTTTTTATCTTATTGCCGCAGCCGTGAGCCCTGCGCCGCCATGATAAATGTAATCCCTTTTCGAAGGAGGAAAGGTGTAGAAATAGGCGCTCTTATGACTTAGTCCAAACCTTTATTTACTTTTCACTCCATTTGTGGCTTCGGGAGAAAGTTATTAGCCTCTGCGGAAATGTAACAACAACATCCCCTTTACAATTGTCCCTCTTTTTCACACCTCCTGAGAGCAGGGGGCCCTTTGAGAGAGGGGGCCCTTGTAACATTCTTCATAAATAGAAAGTGAAAGTTCCTTTCCGCCGTCTCGCACAGAAGCCGCTCCAAAGTTTTCTGAGGAGAAAGTTGGAGAAAGTGGAGAAAAGAGGCCTGGGAGACGAAAGGGAAAAGAAGATTCTTTCTCTGTCGCAAAGGCATATTTCCCATCCACTTTCACTTTCTGTTGGATTACCCAAAGAAATCTAAATAACGTCAAGAATTATGTGCAGTGAGGAAGAAAACAGGAAGGAAATGACCTTCGGGAGGAGGAAAAAATAGGAATAATTATTCTTTCAGAATACGAGATGATGGAGATGCTTTCTCTTTTTGGTGAAAGCACCACGCACAGTGTCATCTGCTCTCTGCACTACGCTCCAAAAAAAATTCCTCTAACTTTCCTCTAATGCACCTACATGCAGCTCGGATTAAAAAAACAACCCAAAAACTCTTAGAAGCAACAAGGGAAGCATATTAAGTGGGAAAAAAATATTTTAAACATTAAATTATTATTTAAATTTTAAATAATATTGTTCATATTAACCTTTAAAACTAATTTAAAATATAATATTACCTGCCAAAATTAATTCATAACGTCATTTAAATTTACTTAAAATTTAAAAAGAAATGAGGAATTTTCAATAAAATAACTTAGAAGAAATCTGCCGATCTTATTTCTTGGATTTTAGAAAATTTTCAAAGTTCTGTAAATTGCGCATGCGCAAACTTCAGCATCTCAGATATGCCGCAAAATAGTTAGTTAAGGAGTATTTGAAACATTGTTAAAAATTGGAGGAATCGACAGAACTCACCTGGGACGCTTCCCTTGTCAAGAAATTTTTTTTTTCATTTTTGACCGCCGGAGAAAGTTGGGTGGCTTTGTGCATGGCATTTTGCATGACTTTTTGCATGCCTTCTGCTGAGTGACTTTGCATGGAAGGGAAAGGGCTTTTTTGGCCTTATTGGAGAAATAAATGACGAAGAAAGACAAAAGTCTGGATGACGCTTGACAGGATAGTAAAATCCAAAGCATTACCTATGCATACGTTTTCTATGAATAACGGATGAGAGTAAAAGGGAAAGAGACAGGAGACACGACGTAAAAACGGAAGCCTCACTTTCCCTTTCACTGAATTCCCAACCAATCCCTGAGCCACGCTGCCTTTTCATACGCTAAAATTCTTTTCTCGTTTCTCACTAAATTTCTCCTTTTTTAAAATAAGAAAAACAAGGGATGTGTAAGTGGTTGAATTTGAAGTGAATTGGCATTTGGAGGAGGAAATAGCGTTGAATAATTCAAGTTCCACCAAGTGATCAAGGGCTCTCAAGACATGGAAAGTAGAAAGTAATGTAGTGGGGAGAGAGGTTGGGAGAACGGTGAACAGTGAAGTCCCTTTTTCGTATCTCACAGGTAATTAGGCTCTCGAATTAACCGTTTCCACCTGTCCATTTACCCACAATTTATAGTTGACATTAACGCAATTTTTTCCCCTTAGTTTACGAGGGAAGTGCTTAAGACTTGAAAAAATCTGTTGAAAATCAGATCACTTCTCAAGAAAAGAGTCGTCTCGAGAGTTGAATTTAAACCACTCTTTGCACTTAAAATACATTTATATTTAAAGTATTTAACATTTTTTCAACTCTTTAAAACAGTGTTTAACTCGTTTTATCACCTTTAGTATCACTAGCTCGGCTCCGCCCCTACGGGGCGAGGACGCCAGCCATGAGAAAAAAAAATGAGGCAAAAAGCGAAAAAAAAAACTAGGTATTAAAACACTTATAAAAAATATGAAATATGGCGTTTAGTAATGATTAGTAAAAAATATTTCAGTAAAATATTGTGTTTTTTTTTGTATATAAAAGTTTGGCTTTGTTGGTCTTTTTGTCTTTGTTTTCTTCCTCTTGCGTAAAGGATGGAAATTTGCCTTAACTTTCTCTTTATTGAGGAATGTGAGTGTGAAATTAACAAGATAGTAAAGCCTATTGCCCTACAGAGAGCTTTCATGACTTTTGAATGGGATTTGGCACATTAGAGCCTTGTAAGGGCCCTTGGAGCCCTTACAAGGGCCCAGCGGCAGGTGTCATCTAAATTATTAAAATTTCATTCCATTTTTCCAGAATGCAGAAGTGAGAGTTGTGAATGGAAAGGGAAAGTATGGAATTAGAGTCCTTTCCCTTCCCTATAAATGTCCAATTCCATGAATTATGCTCTCCAGAAAACCCATTCTTCCCACGTGGGGTCAGAGGGCATAACTCAGACCCTCTCCCACATACAGAGCATTTCTTATGTCACGTTACAGAAAGAGAAAGTCATTGTTCTACAAGCACCAAACTCTCAGTCATAAAAATCACTTTGTGTTAAAAAAAATCACCCAGAGCATTTAGCAATTACAAAATTTCTTATTTTAAGTCACAGTTCTTATTCTGGGGTAATATTTGCTTTCTCTGAACTTTCTCCTTCTGCACGCTACTAAAGAAAGGCTCTGTACATTCCGAACAATTCTCGCCTTCTTAGATCACTTCAATAGGAGAAAGTTTGGATTCAAAGAATTCAGAGAAGTAAAGCACGAACCCTACCTAAATCATCACAGAATCAAAATAGAAATTCCAAAACTTTTGCTGAATAACTATTTAATCTCTTTGGCAAAATTAATTAGCAATGCTAAGAGCATCTTAAGAGCATTAACACCCCGGAAATAAAATTCAGTCGAACAGGTTCTACGAAAGAGCGAAATACCTCTTAAGTACCCTTGCTAGAGCCCTTAGAAGGCGCCTAATCAAGAGGGAGGCCCTTAAAACTTTTAAGCAGACTTGAATTTCCTGCAGTTAAATCGAGATCAGACGGACAGACAGACAAAAAACACAGATAAAAAATCATAAAGTAGCTTCTTGGTCCTTATAATTAAACCTCAACACTTTCTCGCGATTTCCAAAACTTTTTAGATTTCTATATTAAATTTGATTTCAATTAACAGTTTGAGTGAAAATGTACTTTTTTTTTTAATTTTTCACCTAAAAACCAAAAAAATTGAGGTAGTCTGCAAATTTGACGTTATGTGCAACATTTGAGGTAATGCGTAAGCCTGAATAAATCTGTAAATTAATGCGTAAACTTGGAGTAATGCGTAATTGTGGGGTCATGTGATTCGAGGTAATATGCAAGAATTAGGCACGGATTGAGCATACCTTGTTGTTGTTGACGTGAAGGGTACTTGAATTATTTTTGCTCGACTTGTCGCCCTTGACAGCAAGTACTCGGTACTTGAGTATTTGTGATGCTAATATTGGCAGTTTTCCCAGCGACCCCTGCAAGGCCCCCCGCAGTCATCTTGACCATGTCCTGCATGCGCCGCCGCTTGTCCTCCGCCTTCTTTTGCATGTTCCAGGCCGTGTTATAGATCCCTCCGTAGAGGATGAAGAGGACTATAAGGGTACTCCAGTAGTAGCCGATGATAAGGGCCGTGTTGAAGACGGGGTCCTTAAGGAACTGGACGGTGCACTCTCCAGGGCCCAGGTCCCTGTAGCCCTTGTAGTGCTCCCAGCCGAAGATGGAGGAGAAGAAGAGGACGGCGGGGATGATCCAGGTGATGATGACCATGAAGATGACGCGGTTCTTTGTGCGCCACGACCGGTAGCGCGCCGCGATCTTCACGGAACAGAACCGGTCGATCGTGATGAGGAGCACGGTGTACTGCGACACGAGGCAAACGGTGTAGTCCACGGAGAGCCAGAGGTCGCAGAGAATCGCTCCGAGGTCCCACGACCCCACGAGAACATACACGGTGTAAAAGGGCATGGACACGGTGCCGATGAGGAGGTCGGTGGCGGCGAGGGAGGCGATGAAGTAGTTTGAAGGTTGGCGAATTCCACGGTCCACGATGAAGGCGAGGAGGACGAGGATGTTTCCGCCCACGGTCAGGATCATGCAGATTCCGATGCACACGGCGATGACGACGGAGAACCAGAAGGGGAACGGTGGCTCGTAGCCGTTCAGGTCGCCGTTCCCGCCTAAAAACGAACCGTTGAAGTAGCCGCTCCCATTGTTTTCTCCACTTTCACTCAGGATGGAACAGTCGTAGGAAAAGGCGGACTCGGTGCAGAGCTTGAATAAGCGTCGCCGTTCGTTCCTGTAAAGAAAAAGAGACTTCAAAATCAGCGCTGATTCCTGAACACAAGAGCGACATCAATTTCAGCGCTTCAATCTTTGCTAAGTTTTTTAAAGCGATTTCAGCGTTTTCACGTCAACACTTTCTCCGCAAAGAAAAATGGTGCAAAAAGGTTTTTCGATTTTCGATTGTTTTTTGTAAACATTTTTGTAACCTGTAATTTTATGAAATTGATTTGAAAAAAAAAAATGGAAGTTTTCAGAACTGAATTTTTCCAATTTATGCTTAAAAAATCAAAGCCAATTTTTAAAAATCTTAAGTTCTTAAAATTTGATTTCTTAATTCAGAAATTCTTTGAAATGTTTTTCTTGACTGTTCAAATACAACTTTCAAAGAAATCATCACAGAAGAGTCGATCTTGCTAATTTTTTTTTAATTCAAGTACAAGTCGTATTTTAAATCATTTTTTTGTTTTAAATTTAAAAAACGTTTTTTTTAATTTTTGGGATAACTTGCTCTAAATTTCTGTTTGAACAGCAAAAGAAACAGATTTCGAAGATTTGGGGTGTTCCGGAGGGAGAGATGAATCTTGTGAGATAAGATCTTGGAAGATCAGTGTCATGGAGCCTCAAGGCTGAAATGGGCCATTGACCTCGCTCCTTTGTATTGAGGTGTGTTCTGAATTTAGATTAAGGGCCCTTTCTCTTTTATGAGGGCCCTGAGATATCTCTGAGACGTATTGGAGGGGGCCCTTGAAGTATTGCTGAGGAGGATCCCTTGAAGGCTCAGGATGGATGAGCCTACGGATGTCTCTCTTGATTAGTGCCTAATGGATTTATGTGGAGATTTGGGCGGAGTGAGGGATCGAGTCCTTCAAAAGCAGCAAAAATCAGGTGATTGATGGCACTCCAACATGCATCTCTTCAACTTTCACTACTTTCTCCGCTTTCACTTTTCCCAAAAACGACTTTCACCTCAATTGGGAAAAAATTTCTGAGGAATTTTTATTAAAGTTTTAATAACCATCGTTTCACACTTCCACGAGATCGTTAAGCACGCGGTCTAAAATCGTGTAAATTGGAATTTTTAAGCACAAAACCGACTTTCACTTTGAAGAGTTCAAGAAAACGAAAGTTTTGCAAATTACTCAGAAATAACTTGAAATCAAAAATGTGAACCATTAGGAGAACTTTATAGTGAAAAAAAATAAGAAAGTAAGAAATTAAGCAATTGATGGTTCTACGCTAGTGCAATCAATAAGGTTTTAGTTTTTTTGAAAAAATTAAAGCAAATTAAGCAATTGATGGATCCAGGCTCTACTGGATTACATTGTGCTTTTCAGGATTAAAATTAAGAAAATTAAGCAATTAAGCAATTGATTGCTCTTAATCTTAACGCTAAACTTTATTGACAACTCTTGCCAAATTCCTCTGACACTTTCTTTTGTGAAATAAAAAAAAGAGAAAGCGATAGAACAATGTAAATAATTTAGAAATTCGACAGTTTGAGAAGTTAGAATTGAACAAATAGGCGTCTTATTTTGAAAAGAAAGCGAGCCAAGTGGCGGTGTTCGAGAAATTCGCTGTAAAAGGTAAAAGTGGTGTCGGAGTTACGACCGAAAGCCAAGAGAGTCGTAAACTGGAATTCAGCGTCTTCCTCCAGCGCCTTCCAGCCCCACCGCAGACAGAGCGAACGTGTGGAAGAGGCTTAATCAATCCAGAATCCTGGAATGTGGGGGCTCGGCGCTGGAGGAAGATCCATTACTGGAGAAAGCACCTGGAGGAAGAAGACGCTGGAAGCGATTACTTTCTCCTCCAGCCACTGGGCACAGCCTCGACAGACAACATACTTTCTCCCAACTTTCACCAGTCACCCACTGTCACATTGTCACTGAATTTTGACTGGAGATAAGATGGAAGGGGGAGACAGCCGCCGGAAACGGTTATGGCCTCTGTTTACCCCTCAAGTGCTCCTTCACATTATAGCATAACCAAAAGTACTCACATTAAAATACCGTGCCTTTTTTAAATTTCTATTAAAGTACCATTAAAATACCGTGCCTTTTTAAATTTGGGTTTACTCAAGGGTCACAAAACGACACTTTCAGCTTTCTCCAAAATTCAAAATTTGTTTGGAAATCTCCGCCGTAGTAGCTTTCTTTATTATGAAATAACAAGATCATTTCACCTTAAAATGAGTTTCCTTTTCATCTAAATGTCGTTATTACAAAACATTACTTAGAATCAGCATTGTTCTCAAACAAGAAAAAAATACAGAGCCTTTTTTAAGTATCGAAGACAGTCAGTCTCAAAAAAGAGAAAGTCGTTTTCAAAAATTTTTTAAAATAAATCCTAAAGATTGTCACTGATTTAGCCAGCATAAAGTATAAATATATTAGAATCCTTTACTGACAACTTTTTTTAATTCACACTTTCTTTCTCCTGCACGGTACTTCAAAAACGCTCTGTATTTATTACAAAAAATCGTACACCACAGGAGTAGGCCGTTTGATTAAAAATTTAGAAAAAAGGGCATTTTAGTCTTCAAATCTTACACTTTTGGGAGAAAGTTTGTTGGAGAAAGTTGGAGAAAGAAACTGAACCAATAAAAATCCTTGGGATCACGTTTCAAGTGGACAATTAGCGGTCTATTTTGATTTGAAAATGGTACTTTTCCATATGGTGCTTTCTCTTGAGCAGGAAAGGTTATTTGAAGTGAATTTGCGGAGAAAGTGGAGAAAGTAATGGTTTGGCTCTGAATTATTTTAGGAGATGATCCCTTTGTAACCCACTTGTCAGCACAAAAGAGAAAGTCTGATCTGAATCTAAGAAGCCTCTTTCGAATGGGTGTCATTACACTGCGGAGAAAGTCTTCAAAAGGAGGATTCGTGGACTTTTATCACATTCTCTCCAATTTAAAAACTAAAGGATGAAAAGAATCTACATCTCGGAGGGCTTTAGAATTCTAAAAAAATGGTTTAGAATACTCAAAAAAAATTCTTAAAAAAGAGTTTTATTCTAGAGAGCCTGGAGGGAAGGGCCTAATAAAGTCTAATAGGCCTCCCATATCCAACAAGGTTAAAAACTTTCTCTTCTCAAAAATACTTTCTCTTTTAAAGAGAGGGAAAAAAGAAACGATTTCCTTTATTCTCCTCAAATAAATCCTCACACTTTCTCTTTTTAGAAAAGAAAATAACTGGAACTTTCACTTCTTTTCAAATGAAAGCGAAGTCACGGGAGACACCACTCCTCACACCTGATGTCACCCTCCTCTCTACCAATAAAGGAGAAAGTTCAAAAAAAAAAACTTTCTCCTCAATTTAAAAAAAAAATCGTTCAGTTTTATTACTTTTCTAAAAAAAAGAAAGTCATTCCTTGATTTACCATTTCTTCATGTAATGGCCAGAGAAAGTTAAAAAACCGGCATTCTCTTTTTACCCTATTTACACCTGTCTGTTAATTAAAAAACAGTTTTTGAAATCAATTTCTATTTTCAAAGTAGACATATTTGTAACTTTTGTTTTGAAAACTCGTTTTGAATTCCTGAAATTTATTTTTTCAAACGACGTTTTAAGTAGGATTGTAACAAAATATTGAAAAAAAAGGAAAGTTGTAGACAGACTATTGTCATTGTGTTTATGCAATGCACTTTTTTTTGTAAAAAAAAAGTAGGTTAATTAAGTTTTTATTACTGTTATGCTATACTTTGCTTAGTAGGTTAATTATGAAAAAAAAACTTCAACTTCAATTAGAAGTTGAGAGTGAAAGTTGGTAAGTTGAGGGTGAAAGTTGAGAAGCACGAGTGTAAAAGATACAGGTTATTTTTCCGTAACAAAACAATGTAAGGCTCTGCATGCTTTCTCCATGCTTTCTCCGTGCACAGAACTTTCTAATTTTGCAGTTAACCTTTATAAAAGTTAATAATGAGGACAATGAAATGACATTGTGGAGGAGAAAGTGAGGTTTGAAAAAGGTTAAATTTGAAATTTTAGCGTTGTGATGAGCCTTTCCCGCCTTTTTCGGCCCAGTTTCCCTTCCAGCCTCAGCCAAACCCTCGCGGTGTGCTTTCTCCGGCGCTAATTCGCTTTTGTCCTCCCTAATGCACCCTTTTCAAATTATTAGAGCCCTGGAAGTGTCTCTGTCAAATTTCGTTCCACGTGTCTAGGCTCTTCCTCAAATAATCCCAAGTGAAAGTGAGAGAAAGTCGGAATTCAAAAGTAATCGGAATAAAAGTGAAAGTCAAAACTTTTTTTTCTCATCTTTTTTTCCTCATGCTTCTCCATGTGTAGGGGAGAAAGTGCTATAAAATTTGAGTCGCCTGATTTAAGAGAGACTTTCCACTTTTCTTTAAAAAAAACGAAATGAAGGAAGGTGTGACCCTTAGTCATGGAGCCTTAGCTGCCAGAGACTTAACAAGAAAAGTCCTTTTTTCGACACTTTCCCAATTGACTAGATCTCTCTCAAAGTGAAAGTCGAAGAGAAAAAATTAAAGAGAAAGTTTTGTCGTTTTCTTTTTACTTTCATGCCTCAATAGCTTACACATATCAATGAGTACTTTTACAGGATAATATCACACTTTCCTATAATATCCACTTAAATCCAACTTCCCTCTCTCTCATCCTACCGCATGGTCATCTCCTAACTTTTCAACTTTTCCCGTTAAACCTATTTCTAGGTGCTTGCATGTGAAAACTTTGAGGTAACAAAATCAAAATTTGAAAGCTAGCAAATGACCAGCCGGTAGCTGTATAAATTCACAACGGCGTTATTAATATTTTCCGAGCAATTGAGTCACAGAAAAAAAAACCAGTATGGTTTTCATTCCCAAACACTGTCGTAGGGCCTCACCCGAGTGACCATGTGCCTCTCGCAGATCACTCTGGAACACTCCCAAATGATCCTGGGACCATCCCAGATGACCTTGGGACCCTCCCAGATGACCCTGGGACACTCCCAGATAACCCTGGGACACTCCCAGATAACCCTGGGACCCTACCAGATGACCCTGGGACACTCCCAGATAACCCTGGGACCCTCCCAGATGACCCTAAGACACTCTCAGATGACCTTGGGACACTCCCAGATAACCCTGGGACTCTCCCAGATGACCCTCCCAGATGACCCTGAGACCCTCCCAGATGACCCTGGGACACTCCCAGATGACCTTGGGTAGATAACCATTGGACACTCCCAGATAACCCTGGGAGACTCCCAGATGACCTTGGGACACTCCCAGATAACCCTGGGACACTCAGATGACCTTGGGAGTCAAGCTCTCTTTTTTTTACGTTTGATGTAATATCAGAGTATATGTTTCTTTTTGTTAACTATTTTTCTTTTGTTTTGAAGTGGTAGAAAATCCCTACTTTTTTTTGTTTATTCTGAGACTGAAGTATTGTTTGAAAATCTACTTTCTCCTGAGCTCTCATTTTAATTTTTGTGTTTTTGTTGCTTTCTCCCAAGTTCATGATCCTGCTGTGTGGCTAATGGAGCGATTCAATTTTTTCTCTCTTCAGTTTTTTTTTCCGAATGCTCTGCAGAGCGTCCTCGTTAGTGGATTGAGTGACCATACAAGAGCTCATTTAGGCTTAATAATGTTCATGTGGCTTGGGCAGCTTTAGCTTTACTCTGAAAAAAGAAGGCCGTAATCCATCATGATCTCCCAGGAACATAAATAGTTTATGATGAGGGGGAAAGGAGAGAAAGTAGACTTTCTCTTTTCCAACTCACGCTTCAATAACGAAACCGCTATCTGCGTGGGAGTTGTTAACAAAGGGCCTAATCGACGGTGGAAATCAAAGAGCGGAGAAAGTCAACAGAAAGCATTTTAAATAACACAAATCAGCCATTAAGGTGGTGAAAGTAGTTGTGTGGAGAAAGCAGAGAAAGTAGTTTATATAAACACCTTGTGTGGCTTAATGTAATTGAAATGCAACACAGGAGTGTTAAATACTTCAGTAAGTGTCCTAAGTGGCAGAGCGTTTCATACAAAAAGAGAAAGTCAGAGAAAGCAAATATCACAACAGAGAATCAAACGGTGACTTCAAGCCTAAAAATATTCACGAAAATCTACCAGCACCTGGTCATCTGCTAATTTAACATTTTGAATTCCATCGTTTCCAATTCTCCACATTTATGCTTTTTCCTCAAACACAAAACATTGTTGGAAAAAAATCAAAATTTTAGAAATCAACAGATGACCATACGGTGATTGCTACATTTCCTGTCCATGTGACTTATAGCTCGTAAGCCTTTTTCTAAGATGTCTGATTTTACGGGACTTTCTCTTTTTGTACGGATTATTAAAAAAATATTAGTTTAAAAGTTAATTAAGTTTAGATGGAGAAAGGATTTTAAATTCGCCAATTAATAAGTGAAAGTAGTCTCAATGCTACTAAAGAGCGGCTAAAATCGCACCAATCAGCGATCAGTGTTGATTAAAAATGGACCAATCAGCGGTGAAAGCAGTTTGCAACTCACCAAAAGTGAAAGTAGTCTCAATGCTACTAAAGAGCGGCTAAAATCGCACCAATCAGCGATCAGTGTTGATTAAAAATGGACCAATCAGCGGTGAAAGCAGTTTGTAAACTCACCAATCAGTGATGAAGTCCTTGGAAATGGTGTAGATTGGTGTATAGTTCCACGACGAATTCCGTTCCTCGCCTTCTCCGCTACCTAATTTGATCATCTTTCACTGACTTTCTCCACAAATTTTCTCTTTTTTTCAAATTTTGACTTTTTCCAAAAAAAATTTCGCCTTTCCGAAATTTTGATTTTCGAAGGTGAGGCAGGCAAACACTTTCTTTTTGAAAATCGAGTTCAAGTTCCAGTGGATGAAATTAGGAGGAACTCGAAGTTAAGGATGAAATCCATTTCCGTCCGGGAAATGATTTCCGCCCCTTTTCCCTTCCTCGTCATTTTCTCAACCTGGAAATGGAGAAAAAAGAGAAAGTTAAAGTATGGAAAAAAAAACGGGCTTTCACCATTCAATTTCCGTGTTAGGAAAATTTTATGGTTCGAAGAAAAAGTCCCGAAGATTCCCAGCCGAGTTTGGCTCCAAAAGCATCATTTTCCCCTACTAAAAATGATGCACGAAAAAGAATTCTCTCCAGGAGAAAATTGAGCCTACTTATCGACAGCTTTACTTTTTTTTTTCTGTATGTATGCTTTCTCCAAGCGATGATTTATGAGCTGGTGATTTTCCTCCCAGTTCATTCTGGCCAGGAAGTGAAAGTTACCTTCATCCGCTGACCAATGGGAGGCAAGGAGAAAGTTAAGTCAAAAGTGCCTTTCTCCGCTTTCACTTTTTCTCAACTCAAGATTCAGATAAAGGGAAATCAGAACAAAGGGAGGGAGAGGCAATTAGGGAGTCAGTCAATTGGGAAAACGCTTTTTTAAAAAATTTAAAAAAAGAGCTTTTTCTCTTCTCAAGTTTCAAAAAAGTCGTTTTTTTTTTAATTAAATGTCGCATTTTGTTTTGATTTTTCGAGGTTGTGCGTATTTTAAAAACGCACAACGTTTTGCACTTTTCTCATTTCTCCAGTAAGTTATTGAAAAATTAAAAAAAGTTTATTAAATATTTAAGTCTATTTTTGTTTTTATTATTGCTATATGTATTATATAATTTATTCAATTATTATTGGAAGAGACACGTTTTCAAATTAAGGACAAAGACTAGCCAAACAAGCTCTTCAAAGGAGGGGGGCCCTTAAGAGACACAATTTTTGTTAGGCCTTCAATTGAGTTTTCTATTCGCCAGAAAGCTCCTTTTGAAATGACATTGATGACATAGATTTTCATTTTAGGGCCCTTAAAGGCCCTTAAACGGGCTTGTTTGGCTTTGTTCTACTAAAAAGTAAGGATTTTTTGTCTCGTTTTAAGGGAAAGTGGAGAACTTGAACAGAATTTGATGCTCATTAGTAGCTCTCTGGGAAGCGAGAGCGCTTAGGGAAATCTGCGCTGAACACTGAATGCGGGCAGTTGACAAGCGTTTAAGCGTCCGCTTTCTCTTCCAGACCTCCAACATGTCAATTCCCATGTTTTGAATTACGCGCCGTGTTCAAATAGCATGTAAATTTTGAACACTTTGAGGAGGACGCTTTTGTTTCGAAAAGGGCGCTTTGCAGGAGGGAGAACAAAAGAAAGATGTGGGGGACAGTGCTCGAGATGCGATAATTACGGAGTGAAATCCAGGATTTGCATGAGGGTTTAGGCGAGGATTTGCAAAGAATTGGCAAAGGGCTCAGGGGATGCTCATTAGAAAGGGGCCCCTTTAAGTACCCACTTCATCATTACCCCAAGGACCCTTCCCCCCGCCCCCAAGGCCCTTTGATCTGCCTCTGGAAGGGTACTTTGTGAACCCAAAACCACTGAATCCTAAATCACGTGAATTAATGTGTGAATGACGACGACCTCCCTTTTGTGCCCTCTGTCAACTAATCACGACTCCAAAGGAAGCGACGCTGAATCGCTGCCGCTGAATGATGAGTTGTTCATAATCTCCTAAGTCTCAACGCACCTTCGGCCAAGCGATTCACGGCGCCCAGTGGGCATTTGGGCAAAATTCTCAACTTACCCCAACAACTTTCAGTTATAATTAACCAACTTAAAAGTAATTAATTAGTTTTAAGTTAATTATCTTAAAACAATCATTGATGCTCCGCATATCCCTCATGCTTGGAAATCCTAATAGCTGAAAACTATGGAGGGACAATGAATACAAAAATTCGCCATGTATTTGCCATGCATTTATACTTTAAATGTACATTTAAACAACCAAAAATGTAAAATATTGGTAGTTTCCAAAAAAAAAAATAAGTAAATACAATTTATTTTATTCAATATTATTGAAGTAAGGTTTTACAAAAGTTAATTTTTAAAATTTTCACTTTTATTAAAAAATTACCCAAGAGTTTTTTCTTCCCTTTAACAGTAATTGTCATGCAAATCATGCAATGCAATGCATGCAAATTCTAGTTGCAATAATTACCCGTAGTTTTCTTAAATTTAAAATTAAGTGCACCCCAATTAGTCTAATATTAAAATGTACTTAATAAGTTACCCCCGTACCCCATTAGGGGGTACATGAGGTGCCCCGCCCCCTTTTTGAAAAACCCCCCAATCACTGAACCCTGCCAAGAACAAGCCACAATCCTCATCTTCCCCTCTAAGTTTACCTTTGGTAAAGGAACTTTCTCTCCTTTTGTTTGCCTTGCGAAGATTCGCATCACTAACTTTCTCAGGCCGCCTTTGAAAAGCACGGTGCGAAATCCACGGTGGCGGCAGAGAGCACGGTGCCAGAGCACGGTGCTCAGAATGGAAATTTCGGAAAGATGGATGGGAGGGTGCAGAGCCAAGCGACAGCTTTGTCGGCCCGATTTTTCCAACCCAAAAAAATTAAAAGAAAAAAGGACCCCCCTTGCCTCCATAAGGGTAATGATGAAGAGAGTGATAAATTATTTGCATACGCATCAGGAGGGAAGGTTTAAGGGCCTCCATGATCTAATGTAGTTGACACAAAGGGCCTCCCTTTAAGGGCCTTGATCTAATGTTGTTGACACAAAAGCACCAGCCCCCACCTTCACATGCACTGGACCATAATGGCAACACACTACAGTTTATCAGGAGGAGCACTTAGAAAGGGCCCTTAAATCCTGCTGGAGAACTCGCATCGTGGGTGGTCCACTCCCGGAACACGAGTTTCCTTTTAGACTCCCTAATCAATCCCCTCCTATGCAAATTGACTTCCCATCTTCATACTCAATTGAATCCGGGTCGCTTTGCAGGGCCTCGGAGAAAGCAATACTTTTGGGTCCCTTCAAAGGGCTCCTTTGTGAGGAGGGCCCTTTGTGAGGGTCAAGTGAAGTGAGATCAAAGGAGGGTCAAGAAGGGAGGTCATTAGAGTGTGGATTCTTATTGAGTCTCGTTGGTGAAAGGGGAGTTATTTGAAGTGGTGTTCTTTGAGAGATGCTTTCTCTTAGGAGCCCTTAGAAGGCTTTTTCTTAGGAGCCCTTAGAAGGGCCTCGTAATTTGGCCAGGGAGCCTTGGCAGTGATAACATGGATTTCCTCTCCGTCTGTCTACCTTGATTTGAGTGGCTCATTGGATGAGCTTGATGATGATGGAAGATGAATAGAAGCAAGAAGCGCTATTTCGTCTTAATAGCGCTTTCCTTCTAAAAATACACTTTCGACGGGGCGTCTTCATTTGAAGAACAAAATCAGGAGCCTATTTTCTAAATATCAGGGAGTCTGCAGGAGACGAGAAAAGTCAGGTGAGAGCAGGGAAACTCACGGGGACAAAGTACCGTAAAGTCTCGAGTAGACGGCGCCTCATTTTCAAAATTTTAACTAAACAAAACAGCAATTTCATGCAAATTTACAATTTAACGTCAGTTTCTGCTGCAATACTGATGGCGCACAATTCGGCGCCATATTTCAGAAAATATTGTGCTTTAGGAAGAAAATTTTATTTCTTTTCAATTCCACTTTAAAATTTCAATAATTTGACATATGCTTTTTGCGCTTTAAGAAAGCTGTCAACTAAATAGCGGCAAAAAAAGGATTTTTTCATGCTTTACGGATACGTGTATTAAATTAAAAGAGTTGTATATGTCGATATTAGCATCAAATACTACGACTGAAAAATGAACTTTTAGAGCACCACGGCGCCTACTCGGGTAATTACGGTACTTCTTATGAAGCTTTGAAACAAATCGCCAAAGAGCGAGAAAGAGAGGCGAGTAGGAATTTCTGGAGAAAGCTAAAGAAAGTCATCTTCTAATGAAATCTGATGAAAGGAGGCTCTCCAGGTGACTCTTCAAAATATATAGCATCTTTTCCTAAATAGTCCAGCACAAATCAATACTACTCGCATTCACAGGCACTGAAGAAACGCTCTGTATATTTACGTCCCACTTTTAGTGGACACACCCTCTACTACCCAAATTCCAAGGGTCATACAAAGGAATTTCCAACCGAGAGCTTTCTTGTCATGTTTATTTTTTATTTCAGATCTACCATGTGGTCATCTGCTAAATTTAAAATTTTCTATCACATAATTTCCCACATTCTCATTTCCATGAATTCGGTGACCACACGGTGTAAGCCTCTCTTCAACACTACTTTCTCTTCCAGTTCGAAACTCAAACGAGCTTTCTCTTTTCGAACGGAATATGAAATATTTTGACCTTGTTTGGAATTTTGTACCGAGCCTTTTTAAAAATACATTTTGTAGAGAACGTTAATGAAAATGCATTTTGTACCGAGCATTTCTTATTGTGATGTCAATCCGACTTTCTCCAGCTGCTGTCACCCTTCATTTTAATTTCCCTGTCTCCAGTTGGAGGGGTGACTTTTATTTGTGTAGGAAATAATGGGGCAATTGACGGAGTGAATGGTAAATAGGACATAGGGAGTAAGGGAGGTAAGAATTGAGGAGGGCCCATGATACTACCTGGGCGTTCTGTGCCGACAGTACGAATCGATCCACCGCCTCACTTTATAATAATAGTAATGGAGCGAGAGGGGATTGGCCCTAAATTCAAGGACACACTTTTTTCAGGTCACTTTCTTCCGTGATTCAGGCATTTCTTGGGAAATCGAGAGGGGAAAATAATTTGGCTGATTTAGCGAATTGCGATTTGGAGCAGAGCATAATTCTGCAATTAGAGAGAAAGTGAATCCTCCTTCTCCCCAAAGGACGCTGCTAAAGAGCTTCCTTGAATCGCTGCGCTCCTTTAAATCGCTGAAATCGCTGGGAGTCTCGGAAAGGAAAACATGGTAAATGGATATTAAAATCCATTTGAAAACTCCCTCCTCTCACTGTCATGCGAGACAGAGAGTGAAAGTGCAGATTTCAATTCCGAGGCTCTTAACCCAGAAGTTAAGTGTAAAAGTGCCTTTTTCAAAATGCTTTTAGGATTTAGAGGGTCCGCTGAGTATTTACAAAATAATACAAGGCACATATTAGATTTTTTTTTGCACATTTTTTTTATATATAAAAAAGCTACATTTTATTTTACCTATTAAACAAGGTACTGTTAACCCAACAAGCCCATTCTAGGACTGAAAAAGATATTGCAAATGACGCAATCGATGCATCCAGAGTTATTTAAGAAAGCAAAACAATCCCGTGCAAGAACAGAACAATTTTCATTTTAATTTATGGTAGATTTTTAAAATGAAAATGAATTACGCGGCGCACCGCTCTAAATAATAAAGCTGATTTGAGCATTGTATGCTCGAAATTCAGACTCTTTCGCTACATTACCAGTGATTAACAAAAAAGCCAAACACGCCCGTGCTAGAACAGGACTATTTTTTCCTAAACTTTAGGTTACGTTTTAAAATTGAAAATGAATAAAGCGGCGCACAGCTCCATTTGAATTAGCCAATTTGAGTATTCCGTTCTTCGTTAGGGTTTTTTATTTTCAAGTAATACTTTGAGACATCACCCAAATCAAAACGGTGATGTTCCAGAACTTTTTTGAATTTTTTTTTATTTAAAAACGGGCTTGTTTGGCCAGCAAAATAATTTATTCGAGCCATTGTGCACATCACTTTTGTGCTTGAGAGAGAGAAATATTTATTACTTACGCCTCTTTGTTTCTGATTTGTGTTTCTATTCCATTTCATTTTATTTTCCTTTTCACTCGCCTCAAATTGGTTTGAGATTGAAGAATCCTTACGGAAAAAGTGGTAGCGTCTCTTTTTTGAAATTGTGAAATCTGTCAATGCTCAGTGAGGCATTTTTTTTTGAAAAATGTCTTTTTGAAAATCCGAATTCTAATTTGATTGTTATTCAAAATATGAGAGATTGGATTTTGAAGCCTTTTGACTCTTCCGACCTATTGCCTCTCTCCTCCCGGATGAGCTGACATTATTGCCCCACACATCACCTAAATTCTAAAATTCAAAATATTCAAATAAGACAAAGGGCTCCGAAGGGCCCCCTCACCTGCCTCTGAGCCCCAAATAATTGAAGCTTTCTGTCACGACGCCTCCATTTGAGCGGAGATCATGATCTTCTGCTTTATGAGCCACCTTTCTCCCGCTTTCTCCCGCTTTCTCCCGCCTCAAATTCCTCAAATCTCAGTCAAATATAAAAGCGGTTTTTTTGGCAGGAGAAAATATTTTAGGGACTATTAATAGCGAAGTGTTCGATTCGAGAAAAGGAATTGGATCTTTATGACCCTCCCCACAAGCTTTCCTTTGACACTCGACACGAAACTTTTCAATTTTATTCCTTCCCGGAGACAACTACAGGGCTTTTCTTAAATCTACAACGCAAATATACAGAGCATTTCACAACAAAAAGTTTTTGAATTTCTATAGCACTACCTTAAAGGCTTATTTTCTAGGTAGATTCGAGCTAGTTTTTACATTTTCTCTTAATCTCAAACACTCTATTGAAGAGATGCCGAAAAATGTCTGGAATGTACAGAGAAATTCTTATGTGTCGCACAAAAAGAGAAAGTTGGAAAAAGTTGAAAATCTCTGCTGAATTCCAACTGTGAGTGGAAATTTCTAAAAATCCAGTGTCACAGGTTTTTATAATAAACAAAATGCTCTGGAGGTGACATTAGCATTTTAGTTAACAGCTATTTTCGGAACTTAAAAAAGGTTCTGTAGATTGTTTAGCTTTTAGTCTTGGGCTTAACTGTGTAATAAAATTAGTGTTAGAAGCAATTCAATTAGTGATCAAATCGAAAATGCGCAGCGAATGGCCTGCTAAGAAATTTATAAAATGATGTCAAACACTTTACACAACTTTCACTCGGACTTTCTCTTTTTTGGAATCACGGTAAAAATGCACTGTAGTCCAAGGAGTGAGAAACCTTATTGGCAAAATGCAAGTCAAATCACAGACAATTTGGAGAAAGTGAGCTTTCACCCACAAAATATTGTTTTTCTTGCCTTTCCTTCATACATTTGTAAATCTAGTTTGAGAAGAAAGAATTCGATTCTATTTTCGAAATTTGAAGCAAAGTTTTCTTTTTATGATAAAAACAAAAACAAATTTTTCAGAAAAATAATCAATTTGTCAAGTTTTTTTTTAGTACTAGACAAAACAATTATTGTTGTTCGTAATTGGTCTTCTAAACACTTTCTATTTTATAATTACTTTCTGGGTAGCTTGTCAAAGAGAAAATTTGTTTGAGCCCGAGAACCTTATAGCCCTTCGTCTCCCATTTCGTTTGAAATCAAGTGCAGGAGGGCCCTTGGAGGGGAGCCTTGCAAAAACCGCGATAAAGCATGTCCCACATGCTGGGAGAGCCCTTAGAACAAACAACCTCACCAGAGATCCCAGGGCTCGATAAGGCCCTTCCTTGATTTAAAGGGAAAGAGAGACAAAGGGAGAGAAAGTCGGAGAAAGTCAATGAATAGAGTTGTGAGGGCAAATAAATAATGTTCTTTTCCTCACGTCCCTTTACTTATTTCACAAAGGAGCCCTTTTTTTCTCCAAATCCCTGGGAGCCCTTAGCATTTCGATCATCTAACAATTCATGCAGATTCTAATCCTGGAGGCCTCTTAGGTAGGGAAAGTAAAAGGAGAAAATTCCTTTAAAATGAAAATCTCCTTATTCTTTTTTAGTCTACTTTCTCCTTTTTTTTAGTCTTTTCTCTTTTTTTAGTCCCAATTTCTTCTTGGCCCTGTTTATTCTTTTTCTCCACTTTCTCCTTTGATGTTTCTTTTCTGCGAGCTAAGAATAAAAAAACAAAAAAAAAAGAGCTGCGATGCTCTGGGCGCAATTCCCCGGAGCGCTTTCTCCGACCGACCTCTTTTTTTCTCATAGAATTAATCTAATGTGCTCCAGCAGAAGACTATTGCCAATAACGTTGCACGTTTTTATGAAAATGCAAAAATTCTGCATTTCTATAATATTGAAACACATATTACGAAAAGCTCAAATTTGTGTAGTTCTCTGCTTATGACTGTTCAGGCAAGAAAAATCCTCTTTTCAAAAATTCACTAGCTAAAGCATAAGCCTATTTTTTAAATTCGCAATTTTTAGAAGCACTTTCACTTTGTAGCTTTCTCCAAAAACATTTTGAGCGGAGAGGAAAACATACAGGGTCGCTTCAGAATGAATATGAATGGAGAAAGCAGGCGTAAATTTACTTTCTCTTTAGCATAGTCAATGCTACATTTTTTAAAGAATGTTACCCTAGGGCTCAAAAGGTCAACAACAAGCTTTCCCTCAGGTCTCGACTCCAGCTCAAAATGACGTTCCTAAATTTTCAAAACAAGCTTTTGAAAATATACAGAAAGATTCATGAATATTGAATTACGTAAAATAGCTTTACTATAAATACACGTTAACCAAACCAATCATCTCTTCGTGTTAACTTCTATAGAATTAAATCAATTCACCTAACAATTACCCTAGTTACACAATTTATACAGAGCATTTCTTATAGCTCCTTTAAAAAGAGAAAGTTCGGTTATCATTAGACTATATTTCTATGAAGAAAGAAAATGACTATAAATTAGGTAATTTAGATAACGTGTATCGTTTGTGAAGCATTTTTATGTTTTAACTCGATGTTTTAGGTTCTCCGACTTTCTCTTTTTTTCAGACCTTAAGAAACACTCTGTATATTCCTGATAACTTAAAATTAAAAAAAAAACATCTTCTTAGATCACTTCAAACAGAGAAAGTTTCGATATTCAAAACGCTCTGTATTTGCAAAAGTTTCACTTTTACTGTTCGGTTGTCTATGATGGACTACTTCAAAAAATTGTCGTTTAGCTCAAGTTATAAGAATGAGCTGTTTTTTACGCTACAGACATTTTTCACCGGTGAAAGCGACATACTCAAAACAAAGAAGAAAAAAGAGAAAGTTTTTGGTGAAAGTTTTCCGTGTAAACTTTCTCTTTGTTTTAAAAAAAGATGAGTGTCGTCGGACAGTGTTAGGGATTTTGATGGTCGTGTTCTACAGTTCAAAATGAAACATCAAAAACTTTTATTGTAACGTACACAGTTCTTGCGCTACATTCCCTACGTAGCCACGTCTACGTAGCCAAATACAGCTTAAAACAAATCCTTTGTTTTCACCCAAGAAATTCCCCTGCCACCAACCACTTTCACCACCATACTCTCCCCTCATAACTTATTAATGAAATGAACTTTCTCCTACTATGAAAAAAAAGGTTTCCGTTGTTGTGGAGCCCAAAAACTTTTCCCTACTCTGCAAAAGAGCCCACTACTCCAAAATTCTCCCTTCTAAATTTAATAGGAGCAACGGCAAATACGAATGTACAAAGCGTTTCAAAAAATGCCCAAAAAGAGAAAGTCCTGTACAAGGAATTTGACCTTTTTGACTAAAAAAACCTTTAAATTTCTGCAAATCTGCAATTCTGCAAATCTACGAATCTGCAAACTTTCTCCAAGGGTTTACATCGTAACATGTCGCTGCTCAGAGGTGATTTTTGCTTTCTCTTTTTAATTCGCAACTTTATTCCCCTAAATGCTATTGAGGGCGTCTACTTTCTCCGACTTTCTCTTTTTGTGCACATAAAAAAGGCTCTGTATGATGAGTTCCATAAGCCTTATTATTACGCCACCGCATGTCTCTCTCTCGGCAAAAAAGCAGAAGACTAATGTATTATCCATACTCTCCGGACACACACAATTTGTGTTCTGACTTTTAGCATTTTGTGCATTTGGCATTCAGGGGAGGAACGGTGCGGGCCTGACTGTCTTCCCCTCACTTTCTCCTGCTTTCTCTTGCTTTCTCCTACTTTCTCTTACTTTTCCTCTCAAAACTTCTGACTCCTCGACGATTTCCCTGCACGCAAGGGAAAGCCTTAATCAGTAAATTGGGTTCGTTTTTTGGGCCCAGGATGTCTTTCTGATTCGAGTTTTTCCAGGCAAAAATCGTCAGGAAACCTTGGATTCTTGAGTGTTTTTTTCTGTGTTAAAAAAAGGTGGGAGTAGGGCAAGGGCGTTTTTCATTTTTTGGATTCAGTTTTTGCACAGCTCTGCCGCCCTTAATCAGAGAGCTAAAGGGCCTCCCAAAGTCACTCTTCGAACAAATGCGATATGTGGAAAGGGCTCAAAAAAAGGGGCCTCCTAAGGGCTCCCAGTTGAGGGAAATTGATTTGGGAAATAATTGTATGGGCATTTCATGCAGAAGAACCGGATTTGGGCGAAAAAGCACTCGACGGAGGATAAATTGGAGGCTTTGAGGGGCAGGTAGATCTCGAATGAGATGCTAGAATAGGACTTTGATTCGTGTAGAATTCCCATGTTTTCCAGAATGGGGCTGGAAGAGCGCTGGAAAGCGCTGGAATGGGGCTGGAGCGGAATAGGCCGTAGATTCGAGGAGATACAAAAGAATGGAGCTCCAGTGGGGAAAGCTCTACTTTCTCCCAAAGCATCTCTCTCATTTCCTTTTAGATTCAAAAACTAAGCAATTTGTGCTTTCTCTTTTAGCTGAGCAGGGAAGATAACCATCATGAACACGAATTCAAGTAAATTAAAACAAAGGGGCCCTGTCATAACAATAGGAGAAAGTTACGCGCATTTTGGGAGAATCCAGTAAACAAAAATGAGGGAATTGCTCTAATGCTCTGCCTCCAGGCGTTTAGGGAACATTTTACAAAGTTGGAAAAAGTGGGAGAAAGTTCCCTTAAAAGTCAAAAGATAGCTTTCACCGGAGGACGCAGCATGAGGAAAACTGGGAATAACTGATGAAAATAAGCTCATCAAACAGATATAAACAAAATTGTTTCCTTTTTGTTTCTTTTTACTTTCACCATTTGTTTTCTAAGACCTTTCTTTTTTCTTCCCTTTAATTAATGACCTTTGAAATGGAGAAAGTAAAAAAACGAAACTTTTTTTTTCTTGCAATAGCTTTAATAATTTATATGCAAATTAGTCCTGAAGCATCACGAATGCAAAGTTTGTAACTAAAGTGAATTTTTTGCATATTAAGAATAACACTAAAACAATTTGGGCTTTTTAAAGGTTTTGATCATTTTAAAATTTTGCTAAAGGTAAGTGAAAATAGAGTTTAAAGTGAAAGTAAGCACGGTTTTGGTAATTATATTGAAATTAAGTCAACTATACCAGAAAGAAATTCGATTACAAGAAATAATATTACAATATAGCCAGAAGGGCCCACCCTACATCAAGCAAGCCCTTAAGGGACCTGCCCTTAGATTTTCTTTACCATAACTAGTAGGCCACCAAGGCTTACTGTAAGGCCTTTCGAAGGTCTACTGTGAGGCCCTCCGAAGGTATGTCTAACGATGCACGCACATTACATGTCCCTTAAGACTAGAAAAATACGGCTTATTAATTGAATAATTAGAGTTATTTTAATTAGAAGAAAAAAAATTTCTTACCTTGATTTTTTTTCACATTTCAAAAAAACGATATGAAAGCAAAAATTCACTTGTTTTAACTTCTGTATTTCATTACTACTGTTTTTTTTATTATTAAAAAAAAAACACTGCAAGTCACTAAATAATATTTCTCACTTTCTCCTCCAGAAGCATACCATTATTGTCTTGGATTTGAATTCTTTTGAGTGTTTTCGCCAAGTGGTGGGGCAGAGTGGAAGGTGGCTAGGGAGCCATGGTGGGGCAGTGTCCCACCGGCGGAGCAAGACTCGACTTGACGGCAGGTGGGTTAAGGAAGGGATGAGGAGCCTCTGTGAGTTGATGGACTACTGCTGTGGAGTGGATTGGAGAAAGTCCTTTTCCCTCGCTTTCTCCCGAAGAAAGCACTTCCAAAATTTCCACTCTTCCCCGCATGTCTCTCACAATAAAATAATATGTCATGGAAATTTAGTCAGAAGTTGAAGAAGGACTTTCTCAAGAACTTTAGACTACTCCTGCTACAGTAGCACAACTTAATTGTAAAAATAATTCAGGCAAAAACTTCCTATTTTTAGGCTTTTTCCCTAATTTTTTAGGCCTTTTCTTTAGTTTTCCTGTTTTTAAACGACCAGCTCTTAATCTTCAAATTAACTCAAAAAAGGAATTGTCTTGAGCTTTAAAACTGAGCTGAGCATTTTGAAACAAGAATTAATTTTCTCCGCTTTCTCTTTTACGCTTCTACTTCTCCCAGTACAAGGGCTTGTTCTAAATCCGTTTTTAGAAAAATGGTTTTTTTTTTTTAAATTTTGAAAAAAGACTTCACTTTCTCTTTCTCTGTTTCTCTTCCAGTGTCAAAGCTAATAATGCACGGGGGACTGCGTGAGGGACTTAGAAAAGAAAAGCACTGGAAGATTAAAAGGAGAAGCTGGAGGGGCTCCCTTGGTTGCAGAATCTGAGCGTAAATGGAAAATGGTAATTGCCCTTGTGGGATTTTGGGGAAGTTGAACTTTGACCCGGAAGTGACTAAGGGCCTCCGTTGGAGAGGCCGGTTTCCGCTGGGTACTTAATGTTGGGAGGGGGCCTTAAGTGTCTTCCTCCTGCAATTATTCATAGGACGTGTGTGAGGATGGGCCTTGGCTAAAGTGGATTTAGCACGCAAAGGCTTCCCATCACTCACTCCATCCATCCATACCTACTAATCTCATGCTCAATTACAGTTTGAAATCGAAATTAGAAGGATCCCTTGGCGGAGGGGACTTGGAGATTGAAGAAGCCTTTGCCGTTTACATAAGCCCTAACATAACTTTCCCCTAATCAAAACCTCCTCCACTTTATACTGACTCCACAGTCACCAAGGCTACAGAGCCTTTCATAAGGGCCGCTTCTCAACCGAATAGAAATCATGGAAAACTTCAACTCAAAAAATGCTATTTGACATCACTCATTTTACCAGAAAGATTTGCATCACCCATTTTACTAAGCATGTTCAAATTAATTTTAGACAAAATTTTTATAATTAATTTCACTAAAAAATATTTTTTCCAGCATTGATTTTACAAGATGTTTTTACATCGCCTATTTTACTACGAAAAATATTGACTTTAATTTCACTAAAAATACATATTTTTTTCATCAACCATTTTACAAAATATTTTTATTAAAGATTTTGTACATCAATTTTACTCAAAATTTTTCACATCGCCCACTTTTTACTAAAATATTTTTACATCAATTTTACTAATTCTTGCATCATTCAAAAGTGTCATACAAAGCTAATTTTAAGAGTATTTTTTGTAGGTAAATCCAAAACAAAAAATTTTACATTTCGAATCCATTTTAAGGCTTTTAAACCTTGACAAGATTAGATGAAGTATTTTTTGAAAAAAGTTTTTGAAAATCTTCATTCTCGAAGAGTAGCTTAGGAAGATTTCCGTTTCGGCCCTTGTGAAAGTCACGGTACATACTTGAGAGCGCGTTGTTGGTCTGGGTGGAGGGTGAAGTGAAAGTGGGCAGAATTCCTCAAAGTCATCTTCATCTTCTCCCGAATCCACAATCCTCCCCCACACGTCACCCCTCCTCAATTTCAAGATTAAACATATCAATTATCCTTCACAAACTCCCAGATACGCCGGAGAAAGTAAGCAATAAGCAGAGTAAGCAATAAGCAGAGTAAAGCAATAAGCTCCGCACACCTCTCTTAATCCCTCCTCAATTCTCCTCCAAGGCCTCCCTCCTGCACTGGGGACTTAAGGGCCCCCTCTCAATGGGCCCTGTGAAAGTGTTGTGTAAGTTATGTTATGGTTTAGCATGGGAGTGTGGGGTTAGGTTTAGGTTGAATGTGAGGGATAATGTGGATGCGGAGAAAGTGCTTGGAGAAAGCAACCTCAATGACATGCTTCTCTGCCTTATTGGCTTATCTTCCTAGGCGAATTGCAGCCTTCAAAGGAAATGGCCCTACGTTTCAAGAATCCCCAATTTACAGAGTGATAACTGAATCCGTGAACAAACCGTGCTCATA
Source organism: Bilobella aurantiaca (assembly GCA_021029175.1). Lineage (NCBI taxonomy): Eukaryota > Metazoa > Arthropoda > Collembola > Poduromorpha > Neanuridae > Bilobella > Bilobella aurantiaca. The sequence goes on from VYYI01000646.1 coordinate 25,887, forward strand.
CACGGTTTTCACAACCGTTTCTTTGTCAGGAGCCATTTGACCTTTGACATTTTGAGAACACCTAGGCCGCAGGCCAACTGTTGTCCTCATTGAACATAGTTCACAAGTTTAAAAAAACAGGGAAATGTACAGAACCTTTCACAAAAAAAAACCTAGGTACAAATACTGAAGACAATTGGGTTGCAAAGCCTAGAAAAAATTGAATCAAAATTCACCAGGCTTTTGATTTAAAAAATCGCAAGGTGTCTGCTCTACTTTTCCAAATTAACCTGATCTGAAAAATTTTACATACAATTTTGAATGTAATTTGATTTGAACTTGGTTACAAATTTAAATTTTAAAAGGTAGCAATTTAACTACAATTATTAAACTCAATTGTTTCATTTAAAAAGCAGTAAAATAAGACTATTTAAAACGTAGGGAAGCGATACTTTCTCAAAATTAACTTAACTTTCTAAAAAATAATTTCTCTTGTTGAATAGAATGTTTACATGTTTCTAAAACAGTGACAAAACCCAACTTTCACTATTTTAATTTCACTTTCACTCTTGAAACAACAAAAAGTAGAAATTTGGAAGTAATATTTTAGATTGAGGATGCTAGTAAAGCTGTTGGTAAATAGTGGAACTTTTGAACAAATTCGCTTAGCATTCACTTGAATGTGTTTTAATTTAGTTTCAATTGTTAAGTTTAGAATTATTCTGCCTAAGTGTGCTCGGCGTGTGAAGTGGATTTCACTTAGGAGAGTCTCTGAAGGCCCATGAACAAAACAATTTCCAATGTTGGCCAAATTGTCTCTCCTACTTTTATACCTACTCCCTAAATGTACAGAGCCTTTCTTAAATTTCACACAGAAAGAGAAAGTTCTGAACGGTAGATAATCTTCTAAAAAAAATCCTTAAAAAATTATTTCACATCTTCAAATTGTCAATCATATTACCAATCATAGCCGTATACCGCTTGGTCATTTGCTATTGTCAGAAATTTAGTATAAACTAACAAATGGTCAAGTGTTTTGTTGAAGATTTCTAGATTTTAACTCACAAGTTTTTTTTACAGGGTCATTTTATTCTCCCGACTTTATTTTTTTGTACGAAACTTAAGAAAGGCTCTGTACATGAGCTCTCAGTCTCTGTACAGTACTGTACAAAAGTGTACAGCACTGTACACTTGCGAATGCAGAGGAGAATGCTTCCCATTGGACCACCTCAGAGAAAGCGAAAGAAGGACTTTTCCCCTGTGCCCCTTTTTCCACTTAATTCACAAAGCCATTACTTTCTCTCAATTAAGGCGGGAGCCAGGAGAGGCCTTCAAATAAGCCCCATTTATGCGTAGATGAATCTCATTTGTCCTTTTTTAGATTAACTTTCACTTTTTCCTGTAACTTTCTCTTTTTCCTGTTTTCGAAATACGGTTTTGGGGGTATGCCGGTGCTGACGAGAGTAATTTGTAAGAATATCAGTCAATATCACTGTGGCAGCTCCCTATGCACTTTCTCCGTGGAACTTTGGGAGAAAGTTTGAGTGAGATGCTTCGTCTTGCATGAAATTCATTTCAGAAGTCTATTTCCTTTCGAGATGTAGCACATCCATAATCAGCTTTCTCTCGACCTGATTTAGAACCTGATTTCACAAGGATAATAATAGGGAAAAGGTATTAGAAGGAAACTTTAAACTAAAAGCAAAATTACTACCATCAATTCATTTCACGGCCCTTCAAAACAGAGTCTAACAAAGTAGCGGAGGTACTCTCACAACATTTCAAAAATACTTCATTTGTGAAATGAATCTATTAAACTACGCGAGAATCACTGAAAACAACTCTTGAAGTTTGTGCTTTTTTTTGTTAGTTCTTTTTTAAAAAAAGATGTTAGCATTGAAAAATGTATTTTACTAATTTAAAAAAAAAATGCTTGAAATTTTAAAAGAATGCTGAAACCAGTATAGACTCACTTTGCATGACTAATTGTAATACATGTCTTACAAATTTTAGCTTTAAAACAATGTTTCAAAAAACGAAA
>VYYI01000647.1:0-27888 GCA_021029175.1 Bilobella aurantiaca
TTGCATGAAACGAAAAGTTATGATGTTTTCGATGACCCCCGTGACCTCCTTGACCCTAAAATGACCCCTTGACCTCAAACTGACTTTTCAAGGTCAAACTAGTTTTTTATTTTTATTTTATTTTATACGGTTTATTAGTCTTAAGATAGAAACTTCTTCTCAATTAGAAGATTGATATCATATTTTTATTATGCTACAATTTTTGATTACGCAGAGTATATATACTATATACTTTTGTATACTTTGGTTCACCACTCGTTCTTTGTTTGGCACATATTTAAGTTTCATTAGTTTTTATCACAACAATAAAAAAATATATAATAGTCACCTTTTAATTTTTTTATTTGTTTGTGTCATGAAATTTGTGTCATGTACAATGAAAAATCTAGATCAATTTTTAATGCAATAAAATGCAAAGCTAGTGTGTTGCTATTAAGAAGCCGCGCTTTAAAAAAAATGCAAAACGCGTTCCACGTCTGTGGTTTTGTTGAGAGACTTCACAAGAGCAAAATAATTATGAGAAATAATTACTACAAGCCGCAAACGGGAACCCATGGAACGGGGAAGCGGTATGCTTTAACTCAATTTCTAATTTATCCACTGCTCTCGCTGCTTAGCTCGTTAAACTATCCTATAATTTTTTCGACTTTGTGATAGCCTTAACATGAAAGATTACACTAGGTTATAATCTATTAAGTTTTATTACATTATTAAGTTGTTGAATTGCGTCCGAGCAGTAAATGTTGGTTGCATTAAAATTTTCCAACATTTCTTAAATAAAATGTCCATTTTGCAAGCATTTAACATTTCAAATGAAACTATATTTGAACAAAAGAAGCTCATTTCCATATTATGTTCTCTTGGAAAAGTGCAGAAGGAAATGTACATTATAACAGCAGTTGCCATCACGGTGCTGTCAATTCCATGCATTTGTCTCAATATACTGTCTATTGTTGTACTTCGAACTCGTACAATGAAATCTACATTCAACTTCTTGTTGACCGTTCTTATCTGCTTGGACACTGTGTACTTAACTCAGTTGTTATTGTTGTATGGCCTCCGTCGAGTGTTAGCTTACCACTGTATTTTTGTGGACTATTTATTATACGTGGTACCAATCGGCATACGGTATGTATTTCCGCTTGCAACGACAGGTATGTTAAAATAACTAAAATTTTCAAAACCTAAAAACAATTTTAAAATTATTTGAAGGAATAAATTCCAAATGCTGATTTTAGTTACGGAAAAATTATTTTAAAAGAAAATTCTATGGTATTTACACTATTAACATGGCATAATTAATACATGATACACTAATTCACAAATAAATTATTTAGCCCGAGTTGGATCTATTTATCTAACGGTTCTCGCCAGCTTTGAGCGATATATTGCAATTTGCTACCCATTCAAAAGAGCAATTTGGTTCTCATGGAAACGTGCTAAATTCTACTGCCTGGCAGTTGTATTGTTTGCAATTCTGTATGATGCTCCAATCTGGTTTGAAGAAACTATTATTCCAAAGTATGTGAATGGTACAATTATAGCATTGCGATGGCAACACACCCCATTGATGAGGAACAAATTCTACAACCTGTACTATATTAATTTGGGCTCACTCATTGTGATGAGAATTATTCCCTTCTGTTTGCTTGTATACACTAATTTGCTGACATTCAGAAAGGTGAGGCAAAGTAACTTAAATGTCAGTGCATTCTTTTCAAAACATTATGTTATATTTCAGATTCGACAAATGAATCAGACTCGAAGGAGTATGACGCGTAGTCAAAGAAATGACGTCTCTGTTACCAACATTATGTTCATGATCGTTGCATTATTTGTTGCATCAAACATCCTTACGTCTATAAGGCACATGATAACAACGTTTAGTCCACCGGCTCCATACTATATGTCCGTTTTATCTGACATTCTTTCTGGCGTAAATTCTTCAACCAACTCCATTCTTTATTGCTTCATGAGTTCAAAATTTAGAAGAGAGATGCAGCGTGTAGTACTTTGTAGGAATCAACGTAGCCTTACTCGTGAGAATACAGAATCAACAAGCATGCGACGCATAAACAATTAACGTACAAATCTTAGAGAATATTATTGTTATCCTAACATAGTATTAGAAAATTTAACTATTTCTAAATGTTAAATTTTGCTTAAATACTGTAGCTAGTACTGTGGCAAAAAAATTTCGACTCAATACTCTAGGATAATATGTCCCACAAAAATATTACGTCAGTTATCACGGGGAAGTCCCGAGAGAACACTTTTTCTAAAAGTATTTATCTGAAAACTCAAATTTATAATTTTGCTTCTATTGCTAGAAAATTTTAATTTTCATTAATTACTAATGTACTAATTTACGTATGTAACAATAACAATTACGCCTTTGGCTTTTTAGTAGTACCTTTTGTAGCTTTTACACTTTTGGCTTTTTCCATGGACGAAAAGAACATCCTTTTAACTGCTGTATTGAAGGTGTACTTGATTGGTTCTTGTACCCTTCTCGTGGTTTCCATGAAAAGGTCTTTTCCAGCCTTTAGTTCAACTGGTCCAAGTCCGGTATTTGTGACTCTCACGCCGCTCAGCATAACCTTGTATTCCTTCATCGTCACGAGTTGCGTCGCTTTGTCGTATGTCATAGCCATTGTCACATTTGCATCGGCAATGTCCACCTGCATTCGACCAGTTTTGTTTCTGGTGCCCATTATGTCAAGTTTAACTTTAAAATCTGCGAGGAGGCTTGACCAAGTCACGACCGTATTAAAGGTGCTCAGAGTGCCTTTGGTGCCTAACGATGTTTTTGACTTGAATTCTTCAAGGCCAACCAATACACCTTCATGTGCATTCATAGATCTGTCTTCATGTTGAAAGGAAACATCTGGAATTGAAAAATAGTCCAGTCCAACCACCTTCATTTCCTTGCGAGCAATCTTCATAGTTGTCTCCATTAGATGATAGATTTCATTGTCAGTGAGGAACTGCAATGCACAATGTTTGATAGAACACTATATATTTAGTTTCTGTATTATAAAATAGTTGGATTATAATTGGTTAAACTTCGGTATCTGTAACATTATACTTGTTTTCTTTTATACTCACGTAGTTGTCTCCTAGCGGAAACCCCAATATGAAAATAATCAAGAGTACTCGATTCAAACAGAACATTATTGACAAATTGTTGATTGAATTCTAGAAAACGGCAAAACATTCATAACGCTTAAACAATAGCATATTGAAACAAACGTCATTTTTATTAACAGCACAATTAGGAGTGCAAGGTTTTAGCAATTATTCCTAATTGTTTTTGCTATTGTTGCAGCTCTAAATTGGAATTTATTGCTGGCGTCTTGCTATTCTACTAGTGAATGCTAATTGTAATTTATTGTGCGTATTGAAAACGAGATCATCAAATTTATATTCGTGATTTGTAAGACAAAATATCATCCTTCACAAAATATTTTAAATTCGTCTCCTTGTCAAGTAACAGTGCCTTTTGACTGCGTAGGTGACAAAATTTTTATAAGAAAAGTTTAATCAAATTAATTTAATTTGAAGAATTGATTATTTTATAGTATTCGATATCTTGGGGACATTTTTATCATGTTTCAAAATTCATCTAACAGTTGATTACTATTAAATGTGGAAATTTTCGTGCCCAAAAACCCAATTAAAAGTTCAACAATACCTACTGATTAATATTAATGACGTAATTTTATAAGTATGTTTATATTTTACGTTACTGCGTAAGAGATTTGCACTTTCAAGTATGATTATAATAGGACATAACAGTACGGAAATTGGACGGATTAATTTGTTAATGAAAAGTTTCTAGATCACTTTAACCTGTGAGTAAAACTTTCCTTATATATAATGTAATGTAACTTACAACCCGCTTTACCAGGACGGAAACGTAAATGGGTATAGAAATACTGTGTCCAATTTATTTCGTATGATTATCTATATATGTGTTAACTTAAGTCAAAATATCCAACATCAGGTCAATAGTAATAATGCCGAATTCTAAGCTTCCCCAAATAATTTAGTTTTTCGGAGGGTATGTTTATGTGTTAACCGAGGGGAGGGGCAAGTTATCAACCAGAACCGTCCACACCGCTCAGACCACAAACGGGCCTATTGAAGTAACTCCTGTGTACCGATTTACTGGCGTTATTTTTCTAAAACAATCTTTTAGTGCCCTTTCTGAGAGCGAGGATTTTTTGTAGAGACAATCGATTAAGATCGTTCTGCGTAAGTTTTTCCCTACCCGGTTCGATGTATTGCAGTACTCTATAAAACTCACATTCACACAAAAAGTGGTCCCGTGATTCACTCTCCTTCTAACAGTTATTGCAAAGTGGTGAGCTTTTTAGGCAAATTTTGTTAAGGTGCTCGTTTAGAGCACTGTAACCTGTTATGACTGGAGTCTGAATCCTAGCGGAATTAAGGTTCAATTTAAAACAATATTTTCCTCTAACCTTAGAGGTTTTCCAAGAATACTTTTTGTGTTCTTGCACTTTGTATTACCTGTCCGTCTAAGTGAGTGTTCGATTTTATCCCACCTTTGATGGCAGCTTTTTTTTGGTTTGGGATGAAACTCAAATTGACGGCTGTGGATAAACGTATTCTGTTCTAGCTGCCAATTTACATTAGCTTTTTTGTTGCCAGTGAAACCCATGTGTTCAGCAATCATGTTGAGGTTTAGCTCTTTTAGCTCATTAAAACACTCCATTACTAAATCCATCACAGGCTTTCTACGCTGAAGTGCTTGTAAAGCACTGAGGCTGTCCACATAGATGCTCACATTTCGACATGGTCGGTTTCATTTCTGTTAAGCTCACTGCCAAGTGTAAAATAGCTAGAATTTTAGCTTGATACACTCTCGCATAACAACCGAGCGGTATTACCATTTTCTTTTTTGTTTCCAGGAATAAATATGTTGCTTCCGCATTCTCATCGATCTTAGAGCCGTCTGTAAAGCAGCTAAAGGTCCAGTAAGGAACACTTGAGAGCCCATTTCTAGTCTTTCTTGGTTTGTATGTTTATTTTAAAAGGTGTTTAACAAGTAACAAGGTAGTCTCTTCGCACACCTTTCACTCGCAAAATTAAAACATTTAATTATTTTTGTTGTAGTGTACAGGTATTCTGCAGCCGTTTTCATTTTTAGACGTCCACACCCTCTCCAATCTAGAAAATCGCCTGCACGATTTAGCCTATATTGTGTTGACATTTCCACTTTCAGCAGATGTATGTCAATCCGTTTCAATCCCATCAAACATTCTATTCCAGTTGTAGGAGTCAAACTCATGAAAGCTAGGGCGCTTAGGAGAGCGTATCGCTGAGCTCTTCCTATGATATTAATTATGGTTTGTTTACTTTCTACCGTTATTCATAAACTCGCACCATAATGGATAGTAGTTTGAATAAAAGCCGCGGTAAAACCACATGCACACTTTTGGGAGGAGACCCCATCTGGTACCCATGGCTCTCCTGCACTGAGCTAGAGCCTTGGATACTTTGCATTTGCAGTGTGCAGTCTATGCCAGCTCATTGTCAAGCATTTTTTCGGTGGGGTAGACATTTTATTAGATTAACTAAAGAAATTATACAGAGTTGGTGCACCAATTTTACCGGTAGCCTCAATTGAAAACTTAAATTTTGTAACTTATTTGATTTTTTATAAATCACAGAAGTTTGTATAAAACAATCAATAGAAGTTTGCATTTAGTATACCGCACGGGTGTTCTTCAACAGGAGTTTCGGTTTCGGGGGCCTTGATAAATTTTGCTTTTTCCATGCACAAAAATATCATCTTCTTTATGCCTTTGTTAATGACGTACTTGATAGAATTTTTGATATTTCTCTCCACCTCTCGAAAATCGCTTAATTGTCCTAAATAGTAAAATGGTGCCATAGTGTTTCCAATCCATTTCCCGTAATTCTCGCTAGACCTGATGTCAAACTCCAGCATAGTTACAATTTGCGATTCCCTATCGAATGACGCTGTTAAATATCCAACCGTATCCAAAATATTCACGTTCATTTTTTTTGTACTATTCAAGCCCTCCTGACTCAATACGAAGGTAGTCTCAAGTGTCGACCATGTTATTTCAGTTTCATATTTAGAAGACAAAGGTGTAAGGGAGACAAGCGTTTGCGATTTGAATTTGTCAAGGCCAAGTACCACTCCATTAGAACCTTTCACAGTTTTTTGCTGTATTTGATAATGAATGTCCGGCAGAGAGACGTTGTTAAATCCAATGGACTTCATTTGCATGCGAACCATTTCAAAAGTTGTTTCCATTAGCTTATATACCTCGTTTCTGTTGAGATGCTGTAATATTTAACGGCCATACATTACAAATAAGTATAGTCAATTCTGTTCGTTGACTTACATAAGTGTCCCCGGATCTGCAGCAAATAATAAGACATTGCAACAATAGACTCTGAAAGAAATGATTAAGCATACTTATTTCTAATTTGTTGAGGCGCAAAGTCTGGACATTTAGCTATGAGTTAAGCTCAGCATATGAAGTTCTAAATGTAGCATATTGCAGTCAAATTAATAGACGATATAAATTAGGAATTGAAATTGAGTTTTTATAACTCCCGTCTATTGTTCTACAACGATTGCGATAATAATCCATAATAATGCACTAACTACGTAGAATCCAATTGACTTATTGCAGTGTAAAACCGAATCAAACGCGAAATAATTGCGCAAATTTGGATTAACGTGTGGTTAGAATTTCAATATTAAATTGTGTCGTCGCAAAAATCAAGCGTTTCATATTAAAGTAAACATAACTTGCATAGATTTCAAAAAAGGCAAATTTGAGGGAGAGTATGGAGGGAAGGAGAAGTCAAGTCAAATTTTAACAATTCAATTTTTATGGCCGTACTTTTGGGTTACTCAATAAGCGGCTATGCGTGCGTAACAAAACATGTAAATGTGAGAATTCAAAAACTGAATATTGCACTAAAGCACTGTCTACGATTCTTCCCGCGATCATCTCTATCCTACATGGGTATTTGTAAATATCTTCATTGGGAAAATTTCTCACTAATAAAAATAAGGGAGCAACGTTGACTAGCCAAAAAAATCTTCCTCTCCTAGAATGGGGGTGTTTGTCTAGTTATTGATAATTGTGAGAACAACATAACAGGTAATAGAAATAAATAAGATTGTTACATCGTCTGCAATGTTTGACAGTATTGCAAATAAACCTCGTTCAACCCTTATTAAACTTTATGTTTTCGTTCATATTTTAAAGCAATATTTAAAAAAAAATGATTAAATAGTTTCATCAGGCAGTTTTTAATAAATCTATTTATTTATTTACTGAATGTTTTACTATAACGAGATATTTCTGAGAGATTATAAAACAACAATACAACTATTCTCGCTGTTAGAATAGTTATAGCAAACTATTACCTTCATGAAGTATATTATCACTAAGATAAATGATTTACTGTTACATCAAACGGTAATCCAAATTATGTTTCCAATTTATTGCCATTGCGAATTCGAACATGTGTCTTAATGGAAGTCAAATAGCCAATTACAAATAAATAGTGAACACCTTGAATTCGCCATGTAGTTCAGTTCTACGTAGGACTGACTAATGACTGATTTTAAAAATATTACACAAAATTAAAGTTCCCTTAATTGAAGACTTAGATTTGTACATTTTGTAAATTATTCTAATTCTTCAATACCTATCAAAGCAGTTTGTATAAACTATCAATAGAAGTTTAAATTGAATATACCGCAAGGGTGCTCGCCGTCAACAGTTCCTGTGTGGGGGGCTTTGATAAATTTTGCTTTCTCTATGCACGAAAATATCAACTTCTTTAGGCCTTTGTCCAGAACGTACTTGACTGAATCGTGAATTCTTTTTTCCACCGCCACAAAATCTTTTGGATGTACCTCAAGGTCATATGGTGACATACTGTTTTGAATCCATTTCACCTTCTTGTCAAACCTCACGTCGAATTCCAGCATCGTTACAATTTGCGACGCTTTATCGAATGACGCAGCTAAATATACAACTGTGTCCACTAATTCAGCTTGCATTTGTCTTTTGGCCGTCATGCCTTCCACACTCAATTCGTAGGTGGTATCGAGTTTTGCCCATCTGATTTCAGTTTGATATTTTGAGGAATCAGGCTTAAGCGAAACCAGGGTTTGGGATTTGAAATTGTTAAGACCAACAAGCACACCATGAGAAGCTTTCACTGTTTTATGGTCTATTTCATAGTGCAAGTCCGGCAGGAAAATGCTGTTGAATCCGATGGACTTCGTTTGCTTGCGAACCATTCGAAAAGTTGTTTCCATCAACTTGTATACCTCGTCCCTGTCGAGATGCTGTAAAATTTTCAAGTATTAAACATTGTAATTTTCATAAATTATGGAAAAACTAGGTTACAAACCCGTCCTACGACGGGAGTTTTCTTAAGTGCAACTTAAGCGCCTGATGCAACTTCCTAGACCTGAATTTTGAATTTAACGATTCTTCTGCTTGAACTCCCATAAAAAAGGAACTTCATTTTCGTACGGATTCTTGAATGACAAATTTTTAACCTTCTAGAAATTCTATAGTTATACATAAAGGAATCAAATGTTAAGCTCAAATAGATTTTTTTTAGAAAAAAAATAGTAGTAAAACGTTATGTGCATCAAAACCGACTAAATGAATGGCTGGACACACTACTTTCCATCGTCAATTGTTGCTCATTGGTAACTTGAATTAACAAACAATTTTTAGCTGTTACTAGTTTACAATTAGAGTCAGCGTACAAGGAAATTTCCAATTAAACGTAAAATTCAATTTCCAAAACTTTTAGTCACTGTTTTTTTAATTATAGATAACTAATTAGGATGCACTACTTAAATGTCATAGCTTCGGCCTAACTAAAAACAAAATACTTAATTGTTCAATATAATTTGCTTTTGATAAGTATGATCAGCAAGTTAGGAAGTCCCTTTTTCATCTAGTGCCTGTCTTTGCTCATGCGCTATAGTGCCTGGCCACGACTCTCTCACGACCATGTGCATTACATAAATGTTATACATATATATTCATATTTGTTAATAAGTTGCCATATATAGCTAATGTGCTTTTTGACTTACATAGCTGCCCACGGATCTGCAGAATAAAATAAAACATAGCAACAAAATACTATGGAAAAAATGAGTAAGCATACTTGTTTTTAGTTTGTGTTCTGTGTTGATTGACAAATTCCGGCTTACGTTATGCTCAAACAAAAATAGCTCTAATTGAAACTCAAACTTGCGATCAAATACTATTCACCATATAAATTGGGAAATAAAATTGAGCTTTTATGTCTTCCTACTATTGTTCTAAAATGATTGCAATAAATGTCCAGTGGTCAACTGCAACATAAATTGCAACATAACTCACTTGGACGTATAAATAAAATGTACCACAGTTGGGTATAGAATTATTTGACAAAACATAATGTTTCAAAAATGTTCAATAAACAAATTAAGGCTGTGAATGTAAAAATTTACTGTAAACTTTTTATTTAGCTTATTTGAATGTAATTGATTACACGTCATTTGAGTAAAAGCTATATACATACCAAAAACATTAGCAACACTAAAATTAAGCTGGATTTTAATAATAAGAACAAATTTCAATTTGGTTAACGTATACAGTTGTTAGAGTTTCAGTTGAGTTAAAGCGATAATCACGGACTCTAATATAAAGTAAACATATTTTGTTCAAGGGAAAAAAAGTTCAGTCACATTTAGCATGGCAATCTACTCCATGTCGGACACTTATTTTAATTACGGAATTTTAGTCATGCTACTATACTTAAACTCAATTAATTTTTTTTTGATGCTCTTTGACATTTGCCTATAGGACTGGTCAACGTTTGCGTGTGCTATATAGAGGGGGAGGGTGGTCTCGGCCTGTTGAGTTGACAGGGAAGTTCCGAGGTCTGAAGCTAATGGGGTTTCTGCTGGGCAATGAATGTGGGGTTGACCACCGACGAGCCACTTGCTTTGGCAGAGACTGAGCACCACCTTACGCATTCCGACCATTGTTCAGCCTCCACGACCGAAACTGGGTTTGTCGGCTTTAAGATTTAGATAACAAATGCAGGTAAACAAATGTAGGTTTTGTAGTCCAAGAAGTATCGTGTCATTCGTGAAGCTGTGTCCAATGGATACCGCGAAGATTCCAACAAGAGACAAGTAAGATTTTTTGAATCATCAGAGGGTATCGGGTAGATCTCGGATTTCGTGTCACTTAACATAGCTTAGCTTAACGCAATAACCTTAATTAAAGGAAATTAGAATAATATCTAAGCAAAAAAAAACTGAAAATATTTATTTATTACACATATGTTTGCTACAGGATTTTCAGGATTGCGCACCTTCAATGTACCCTAGCCTTCCGTCGTGGCATCTTTGGCCATACCACCCCTATTTTCAGGGGCTTTTAAAAGTTTGGCTTTCTCCATACTTGACAATATCAGTTGTTTTATAGCCGAATAGAAAGAGTAATTGGCCATTGACATCGTTGTTGATTTGAAAACACTCTCGCCCGACTTCAGATCAACCGCCCCAAGCCCAGTATTCGTTATTTTTAAGCCGCCAAATTTTATATCGAATTCTTTCATTGTTACAAGTTCTGACTCCTTGTCGAAGGACATCACGAGATTAGCATTTGCCTCTGAAAAGTGCAACTGCATTTGTCCCGATTTGTTTCTTGCACCCTCAGTGTCCAGTTGAACTTTATAATCGGCAAATAGATTTAACCAAGTTATGGTCGTTTCGTAGGTGGATAACTTGATTTTGATGGTTACATTTGTTTTTGAAATGAATTCGTCAGCACCCATTAGTTTCCCGTCGGTTGCATTTAGTGATATTTCTTTCACATTGTACCCAAAATTTGGAAGCTTAAAGTGGTCCACTCCCAATTCTTTGATTTCTTTCCGAGTCGTCACAAGGGTTGTTTCCATGAGATAGAATACTTCATCTCTATCGAGAAGCTTAAACATTGTGAAAAGTATCAAGACACTTATTAAATCATATTTGTAGCTTACTAATAGTGGGATTAATTATGTAGTTGAGATATGTTTTGCCACTCACATCGGCTGCGCCATGCTGGAACAGTGTTGCAAAAAGTAGTATAACATTCTTAAATGCCCACTTCATTTGCGTATTCTCTGAATAGAATTTGTTTTTACTTAGTTTAACTTACTTATTGTTATTTGGGGCTATGCTGATCGCGGACTGATACTTAATTGAGTTGAAGGTAAAAACTTACGCAGAAGGACAATTCGGAGTTGATTTCGGTTTCCTTTATATTTAGCCTATTAAACTTGTGATAAAATTTGCGTTTGTATTGATGTATTGTGTAAAATTTAATACGAATTGATTTTTATTGCAATAGGATCTATTACAGTTTTTCAATTAATTACAAAATTTCCTAGTATTAGGGCAGCTAACCCTGTCGGACTCTAATTTGAATGTAGCTTATTTTGAATTGTGAAGAACAAATTCAGGATTACACAACTAATTATATAGGGCTCACAAATAAGGCACTGCTTTTACATCATCAAAATAAGAATTTGATAGAATGAGACATTACCAGGAAATGTTTTATTATTCCTGATAAAATGTGAGACTTAGGAATTAAAAAAGTTATTAAAAATTAAAGATGAAATTTAAGCAGAATTGAAAAATGTTTTGGCATGCACCGAGCACTAAAATAAATCAAAATAAATTAATGCAACATAAAATGTAGTTTAAAACAAAAATGCGTAAGACAAAGCTGTAACCAAGACTTCACGTAATTTAATATGCCTACACCAAGTGTCCTTACCGGTAAGATCCATACCGGTACGGATTTTGTTACTATGGTTGCCAAGGACACTTGGTCGACACACTCGGAGCATTAGCATAACAATTTTTTTTGAGATTTCGGCATATTTACAAATTTGAATGAGATTAAACAGTTTTGAGATATTTCGTACAACAAATAGCTAAATGCAACCATATTTTGATCTATATTGATTTAATCGATTGATTTAATTTATCCGTATCCACGGCCCGTAGTCCGGGGGTTAGCTCTACGTTCGCTGCCCATTGAATGTTCATTCGCTTCAGACCTCGAAACTTCAAACAGGCCGAGACCACCTTCCCCCACTATCTAGCACACGCAAACATTGACCAGGCCTATAGGCAAATGTCAAAGAGCATCAAAAAAATATATAATTTAATTCATCGGTTTGATTAAGGCATTTTTAAGCCAAACTACACTTGTTCTAATTTGGCAAAAACTTTTGCAAAAAGAGTTCTACTGAATCAGGCATTCAGAATTTCCAACTGCTAAAATTTGAGTTGCGCAAATGATACATTTTATTTCATAGTATAAACTTGCAAAATTTCAAGTAGGTACCCAAGCTAATGTATTATTCGATATTTGTTTAAACCTTAAGTTTTGTTTAGTTAAGCTTCAGAGTGTGGCTTAATTTTATGAATTGTAACGCAGATTTTAGTTATATTTTTGTTTTCATACGTCCTTAAAGTTCCACTACACCATTGTTTTCGGCTAAATTTCCTGCTTCTAGCTACTAAATATTTCTTCAAATTTTCTATAATTATATATTTTTTAATTACATTAAATTTGCTTTCAAATAATCAATTAAACAAATACATCATTAATTGTGTAATGCAAGTAAAGAGTTTGGATGGTGCATTTATTTGATTTGTTTGATAATTTTACAACAATATTAGGTGTGATAATGGTGACAAGCAAGTGTGAAATCGAATAGAAGATCCGTTTTCAAAAAGTGAAGTGAAGCTGAAGATCAATGTCAATCCCAATTACATCTTGTTGCATTCCGATATGGTTGTCTGAAAACAAAACAACAACGAATATTTAAAATAGCATATACTGGTTACTTGTAGCCGTTTGTGCAAATAATGTATGAAAAGCAGTGTAGGTGAAAATGTGTTTAACGTAGGTCAATTATTAAAGTACCACATTGACCACAAATGTTGCATTGAATTGTACGGCGAATGAAGGATTGCAATTTAAGATTTCTCGTTCAAACATTTGGTTTTGATAACAAGTGCAGTGTGTCAATGAAAGCCAAATCGCTACATTGTTCTAGTAACGGAGCTTTTATGAAAATATTATTTTTCACTAGTAATATTTTGAAAACTGTTTTTTTTTCTTAAAGCTTTTGATAATACTCACGCTAGTGGACACTGTATTTGTGGGAAAGTTGGTGGCAGTGTTAGTGTTTCTGAGTCGTCATCAAAATTCATTTCCTCTAAAGGCAAATCCATGGGTTTTGCCTTCCATCCATATGTATAGTGACTCGACGATGAGTTCCATGCGGGTGGGGCCTGGTTGAAATAAGTCAAGGTCGCAAAAGCATCTGTCTGTGGCTGCGGTGGTGGCTCAGATGGGTAGGCAATGGGTTTCGGCATCTCGAAATTAGAGTAGTCAAAATTTCCTGTTGCACCCCACCCCCATGGTGTTGCCGTGCCAACAACTCCGTGACAGTAAGGACAAGACGGATCCTAAGATTCCATGAATTTTTGTAGTTACAATTATTAAAATATATAAAATGAATTTATCATGAGATCTCATGTACTAAATTTAAATAAAAATCTAACTTTAGGCTATTTCGCGTTTGACAATTACATTCCGCAACTTTCCAGTCCGGTAAGTAACAATTGCCTATCGAGGCTTTTTTATTATTGTTAACCGAACTAACGCTAATATACTACAGTTGCATAATTATGATTAGGTATAATTTAATTGATAAAGATGAAATCGTGAGCATTGTTATAAAATAATTTTTTGCTTAAATTTGATTTAGTTTGAGGGTTTAGGAACAAAACTTTTTATAAATTATCTTACGTTTTTAACGAGTAATTTTGTAAGAAACACTTTTTAATTAGCTAATTTTTGTTTTAGTCTGACCTGCTTTGTAAGAATCCATATGGAGGCTCCAGTAAAAGCGGCTACCAGCAAAGATCCGAATACTGTCATTATTCCTACTGTTCTAAATGTCAACTAGCCTGGATTGGAGGCACAAGGCTAAAGAGCTTTTAAAATCCGTCGCACTGCCATACGTCAATTGTCGCGTCAGGCAGCGTCGGTTCTTACGCCATTCAAAAGCAAAATGGCTTCGTTGGCTCCTCCTACTCAACGAAAACTTTACTTTAAACTAAAAAAGTGAAGTCCATTGGTACAATATTGAAAGCGAAAGTTTATTAGGCGGAAACTTGTCACATATTAAAAATAATACTGAAACGCAGAGATTGCTAAGCATACTAATACAGGCTATATTTTGATCAAATGTGATTGTTTAACATGATCAAAACAGGATTCACTGAGAGATTTTACAATCAAAAATGTAAAGCGTTTGAAGCTATCTTAAGTTTTTTCTTCCTTTTCTTTGTTGTAAGTTTCCAATTCTTTGAGAAAAATGTTTTTGGGCTTCATTTGATTTGGTCGGTCACCCCTGCACTTGGGACAGAACCATTTTCCTTTCGGCTTTGTTGATAGGCTCACGCATGAAAAATGAAACCATTCGATTGGGCAGAGGTCGTTGTCGCATCCAATCATCTCACCGTAGGATACCTGAACAAATTAAAAATTTATTAATTAAAGTTTTACTTTCTTGCTTACATTTTTTTTCTAAATTAACCAATTGCCAATATGTAAAAAATTCAAAATTAAAGTAAAACTACTTGAGGATTTCTTTTTACAGTTTTGGGAAATTTATCAAAGTGATTGAAAATTGTGAAACAAAATCAAAGCGGGTCAAATTATGGGAAAATGTAAGCAAAAATAGCTATTTTAGCTATTAAAATTAGCTATTTAAATAGCTAAGCTATTTTTCACATTAAATATGGAGTCTAAGTACCAAAAGTATTTTCAAAGCATTTTTTGGCAGTATTCTCACCTGGTCGCAGAGGCAGTAGGTGGGTTCATCTGGGTCTGTGGGAACAGGTATTGGATTCTGTGCAGGTTTTGTTGCGCTTTGACGCCGTCGCCTCGAACGTTTTAATTGTTGCTGCACTTCTATGGCTCTCTTGTCCAATTTCTTAGGAAGGGATGTTGAGGGCTGAGATTGGGTTTCCTTCTTTTCTTTGAGAGTAGTTTGTGAAATGAGATTTGATGCTGAATTTGATGCATTTTGAAAACTTGAATTTGATTGGCGGTCCTCCGTGGTAAAAGTCTTGTAGGGTGCTGCGGATGTCGACTGTTTTGCTACGTTTTGTGTGATTGGCTCTACGGAAATTGGTAGGGCACATTTCCCGTCGGCATTGTACAACGTTGGAGTGAGCGTAGCTCTGTAGATAGAATATGTAAATTATATTATGGATTTATACATTTCAAACAACGTTAGGAAAAATTGAAATAATCTATCAATCGCATTATCCAAGCGCATCAAATCAACAGGAGGAATATATTTCCAACACGCAACCGATGACCCATTTACTTTCAACGACAAGTGAAATGATGTTTATGGAAATTTGAAGGGAACTTTTTAGTGACAGGGCTCCATTTTTTACTTAATGTTTAATTCTGAACAAGAATTTGTATAGGCGTGTTCTATTCTAGTAATGGAACATAAACACAAGGAAAACAGAAAACATCTAGCTTAGGCATTGAATAATTATTCAGTTTCTAATTCCTATTACTTACTTTCGCCTGCTTACTTTGGATGCCTTCTTTGTTTTAGCAAAAATCAATCGTTTGGTTTCGTTTAAATCAATAGTATTCAAATGATTTAGGAAAAGATAAGTTAATTTAAGTGTTCAACGTAATCTTTCAAATAATTAAAACTTTCCCATTAGCAACAAAACTATTTTTGAAATTTGATAAAATCAAACCTAGTGTAATAGTCTCATTTGCCAACTAAACATCTACCTAAATCACCACAGTATAAATATTGAACATTTGTTTCTAGTTTTCTGTTTCCAAACTAAGTGTTTTTGGCAAAATAGCACAGTTTGATGCTATTTTTGCATAAATAGATTTTCTAAAAGGCAATAAAAATTAACAACTTAGCAGCTTACGGTCCAAGTGTCGACGGAATAAACGTTTCGTGTCGTATTCGTCGGGCTCGTTTGCGTTCATCTTTAGAGTTGTTTTGGCCCAAAGAATCGCCCGCTGATGCAGATCCGCGATAAACGGAATCTGGACAAACACAGGAGAATTATAAACAAAACTTTCAACGACAAGTAATATTTACAATATGCTTTTTACCTAAATTTTTTCTATCAAGCTCTAACTGCCTGTTTTTGTTTTCGATTGCCTCATTAATTTCCTGTCCAACGTGAATTTTCTCATCTCCCAATTCCTGACAACTGATTAGAAGCGTCTGAATGCGTGTTTGAAGGCGAGAAATTTCCATTGGATTCTCTTCAGAGTCTTTCATCAACTCCAAAAGTCGCTTCATGTTTCCCGAAACTTCACGAAAATAACCTGAACAAATGTCCAAAAAAAGTGTAACAATTGTAATGCTAGATAACATATGTGGATATAAAAGAGAATATGTTTATCTGTCGTCCCCCCTTATTCTACGCTTAAACTAAGAACAAGCAAACAATTTTAGAAATAAATTTTCATCATATGAAATGAGGCTGGAAAAATTATACCCAAATATATCCTCCAATTCTAGCACGATTATTATATGATCAAAAATTAGTCTAATTTGAATGCTACCTTTGTAAAAAATCATAAAATCGTTCTGTTAGCAAGTGACTTTTGGAAATGGGCTTTCGATTAGACTTTTTAAGTATATAGCTAATTTAGTCTACTGTAGATTTAACTTACTTTGTATGACTAGGTCAATTTCCTTTAGCCGAGTCATGTAGCGCTGAAGATCATCGGGAAGGCTATCTACTGAATCCAAATAGTCCTCTAAGTATGTGGCAGAATATAAAGCATCTACTGCCGATTGGTTCAACATGTTGGAATTAGGGAACATGCTGACAATGCTCAATGCCTAACAGCTAGTGTTAAGCACGGAGATTCATTGATTTGAGGTAGGGAGCCGTTATGTTTCTGCAGAATTGGAACTAATATTTCCCAAGTGATGGCCATTGAAGGGTTTCCTAAATTAAATCGCATTATATTTTATATCAGGTGTTGTGATTTAAAATGATTTATTATTAACTTACATTTTATAACAGGAGCGTTAATCAACATCTTATCCATAGTTTGCAACATACTAAGCAATAGAAGCAAAAGACGTAATAGAACTAGTTATGAAGTTGTTGATTGATTATTTTTGTGACCTTGATTCTATCAAAGTTGTGTTTGAGTCTGACAAAGATATATTCATATAAGTAAATCCCCATTACATAGCTGGGCGTTTGAACACGGTACAAGTTTATGTTTATTTTTGTCTTGAAGATTTCATAACATTTTTTTATTTCACAATTTTTCCAAATTAAGTATGTTAAATGAGGATTTCTCCAGTCTGCAAAAAGATGCAACCGATTGGTGAAAGTTGCAAGAAAGTCTTCTATAAAAATTATGTTCAGGCTCAGATATTTTTAAACTGGTGTTGGAAACTTCTACTTCTTATTTTTATAGGCGTTTGCACCTATTGATGTAATAATGATTTTGAATTGCATACGATGGTAGAAATGATTTAAATGTTCTTAATAGTTGCAAAAAATATTATAAACGTGAATGTAATTTGTTCATACAATGTGATTACAAAGGATGCAAATAGCATGGCACAGGATATGAAAATGTTGATCTAATTTGGGCTTGTTCCTTTCTTTAGCAATATAACAGCAACGGCGATCATCCCCAAGAACATTGTGCTAAGGCAAAGTATTACGGCGGCGAGACAGCGACATCCCATTTCACCAACATTGCCACAACATCGTGGAGCAAAATAGAGTTCATACTAAAATAAAAATTATAATAATGACTACAACTCTTCTGAAACAAAAGACTTTTTTTTAGACATAACAAGGATTTTTATGCGTAATCGTATTGAATTTTTGTATACAAGTATCTTACCATTAGAAGTGAAGCTGAAATAATTAGAGCCTTCTGATTTACACTAATATCAGGATTCGTAAAGATGATTTTTGTGCCACCAGTTGAGCTTATTTTTGCAATTAAGTTCCCACTTCCAGAGTAAACTTCGTAGTTTCCGATGCAACAGTAGTTGAAGCATGAGAATCCGGTGGAGCTGCATGTGCCGGTGGGTCTAAATTCTAAGTCTCCACCGGAGGGTTCCACCAGTAGCTCTCCAGCAAAATACCTGCTGCATCCGCAAAAGTCTCCCTCAACCTTACCCAACACTATATCCCCTACAGTCGTTCGGGAGCCCTATTTGATAGATTTGTATCAGATTTGAGTACTTTTATGATGAACCATAATATTATATAGTGAGTACAAGAAATACAAATCTTATTATGTTTACAGAGTAGTAACAATAACAAAAACTTTAAATGACCAAGTACAATTTTCTTTTGTTAGTTGTGTCAAATTGATGACTTACAAATTCCTCTCGAATTGTTGTAAACACGATTTGCCCTGTGGGGAGAATAAAATTTGTGGCGGATCCACCAACGCTACCGCGCCCTCCTCCGTACCGTCCTTGTGTATCACACTTGAAAATCACTTTTCCTCCATAATCCAGCAGAGTGACATTCTTGCCATCATTATTGATGCTGATTTGTGAAACAGTTGCCAACATTGCAAGGCGATCAGAAAGAAATGCACCAACGGAAGTCGCTGGAGCTGCGTTTCCTATGAATGGCTGCATTTCAGTGCCGGAGCTACCACCATGTTGTCCATACATTATTCAGCAGTTACTTCTGATAGCAGCCGAATGATTTTGTAGCTTATACATATGTGTTCTCAACAAATCACTTGAATTCCTAGATCACATTATAAATTACAACTCAGTTATTCCCCAATCGTGTTAATACAATGAATTTATTAATTGTATAAGTAATATAAAAGCAGGTCTAAAGTTTTCTCCATTTCACTTTTAGTTAAATGTAAACTATGCATTTTTTTAAATAATTTTTTCTCGAATTTAATAGTGATTTTATAACTAAGAAACTGCAATTCTGATCATGAGTATGCGAGACCAGGAAATATTAATTTTATCAACGAAACTTTGCTTAATACTTAAAAACCAAATGCCCTTGAAACCAAGAATAAAAAAATGTATTGATTTTTTCGGACACAAGTTTGAAACCAAATTGAAAAGAAAACACCGGTTTTCGTATTCAATTATAACTTACTTAAACTATTTCTTGTGTATTTCTGCGGTGAAATATGTTGTAAGTCGGCTTCTCATTTTGATCAGGTAGATTATGAATTGCTGTTTCACGCCCGTTTACTATTGATTCTGGCTGAATTCTTGACAAGCAACACAGCCTGTGCATTGAATGCAAAAATTCAAGCGGTGCTAAAAAAATTCTTGTGAGTTTGGCAACATGCAAACTGCATTGCCGTCTGGTCAAGAAAGGAGAAGGGAAACACTTCTTTGCCTTGCTACCCTTTCCAAATGCAAGCACTTTTTTCGCTATTCCTTGTTTTGGGAGGAAGAATATATGGGCCTTTAGTTCATTAAAAGTTAACTTGCACTTTGGAGAATTTTAATATGTATATAATTATAAATGTATAATCTTAAACATAATGTTTAAAGTTATCTAAAATCGCAATATTAATATTTACTTCATTTACTTCGTGTAATAGTATATGAAAAATTTATTCCAGCGAAGACATGAAAAACCATCGTTTATCTAATCAAGATGATTTAAAAGTATAATTTTAAGTATTTTGAATCTCATACAGTGGTACGGTTAGGTTGTACAACTTTAAAATTGCTGGTATATTTCATCTAACCTAAACCTTGGATGTTATGGAAAATATTTTACTTGGAAAACTTTTAAAACGTTCTTTATGTTCAAATCAAGTCTAACATCGTGTTTGAATATGTTATTACGCCAACTATCAAATGAACGATTTATTAGTAGCGGAAGCGAAGCTGAAAGCTACTTATGTTTTCGTCATTTCTGTCCGTCTGTCTGTCTGTCGGTCTGTCCGTCCGAGTATCACGTGTATCTCAGGAACCACTGAACATATCTCAAATCTGTTGGCAGTGATGTGTTCCTAAGGTTGCTGTGCAGTTCAAGTTTGTTTTTGTTTGACCGGAAGTGACCCCCTGGGGGTCAAGGGTCAAGGTTAAGAGATATCATTCTATGACAACATGAATAATGACCCTTACAAAAGTTGTTCCTCTTATGGAGGGGAGTATAGAGCACTTTTCTCTGTGACCCTCTAATGACCCCCAGAATGACCCTTTGACCTCAAAATTTGTCCTTGCAAGGTCAAACCCTACTTTTGTATGAAACAAAAAGTTATGATGTTTTCCATGACCCACGTGACCCCCCTGACCCCCAAAATGACCCCTTAACCTCAAACTGACCTTTCAAGGTCAAACTCTAGTTTTGCATTAAACAAAAAGTTATGATAGTTTCGATGATTGTAGAGCCTCCTTTCACTTGGAAATGGCCCCTTGACCTCTAAATGACCTTTCAAGGTCAAACTTTAGTTTTGCATGAAACGAAAAGTTATGATGGTGCTGATGACCGAAACGCTTGTAAATTTTAAAATGGCCTATTGACTTCCGAAAAGCAAGACTTCTATTTTCTAGTCCAATCTTAATATTTTTCTAGTTCTAAGTTTCCTAATTCCGCTACTGGTTGACCGTTTTACCACGGTTTATTGATTAATAGCTTTGGGTTGATTTTTTTAAATTATTTATTTACTGTAATTTATAATTTGTGACCCAAAGATGTGGTCTAAATAAATTAATTCAATTTCGTATTACTAATAGATTTGTATGGCTAAAATTTTTAAAGGAAAGCATATTTCTAGAGGTTTTTTATTATATTTTATATCATTCCATTGCACCATTCCCATTAAGCTAATTTCTTTGCATAGTTAATTTAAGGACGGAGAAGCACTTTGTTTAATTGGCAGTTTTTTGTGTTGGAAATTCCAAAATAGTTTTCAGTAATTATGTTTGCGTTTGAAATTCTCCAATTTTATCCAACCATAAAGCTGAACTCTTTTTTAGTTTTTTTAAGTAGTAAATATATGAGTATTTTAATACTATAAAAGGATTTGTACTTATAGGAAGAACCCGAAAGCCGAAGATCTTGGAAAGCAGAAAGATGTCGGTATGGATCAAAAGCTATAACACTCCATAGAATCTTAATATTAGAAAAAAACATGTCGTTTGCAATATGCTGCACTTTTCAGTGTTTTTTCGGTTCCTCTATTCCAAGAATCTTCATTACAACAAGAAGAATTATAACGAGGCACACTCCAATTCCTCCCAATATGGAGATAGTAAGGCAACGAGATCCAAGTTGTCCAACATTTCCACAAATTCCTCGAGCGAAGTAGAGTTCGTACTGAAAACATAATAAAGCACTTAATGTACTTGCACATGTCCATTAACATGCTTCAATTTATTCATCAAAAATATATTTTTATATGAGACTTATAGAATCCCCTAATTCAAAATTTAGAATTCATTTTGTGTTTTGTTTGATTTTCGTATAAGGTTACGGGAAAACTGTATGCAATACCAGAGACTTTTAAGTAGTGAAATGTGCAATGTGATATCAAGGATAAAAGAGTTTGTGCTTAAAACCACAAATAATAATACTATATCTTACGATTGTGAAAGCAGCAGCGATGATCATAGCCTTCTGAGCAACGCTCAGTGCTGGGTCGGTGAAAGTAATTGTCTTGTTTTGGCCGCAGTTGATTCGACCAATTAGAAGTCCGCCTGAATGTACTTCGTAGTTTTTAAGGCAACATGAGTTGACGATGCAGAATGGGATTGAGCCTAATGTGTCGGAAGGCTTAAATTCAATGGTTCTTGAACCAGCATTCTCAGCAAGGAGCTCGCCAGTAAAATTTCGCAAGCATCCACACGGATCTCCTTCCAATTTACCCAGCAAAATATCTCCAACTGTGGTTTGAGATCCCTATCAAAACCAAACGGTTATATCAGTATATTTAACAAATAATTAATTTAAGTAAGTAGATAATTATTATAATTATAATTATTCCCTCTACATATTGCATTGATTACACTGTTATATTAATAGATTCTAGAAATACAAATCTGTTTCTACTGGCTTTTTTTCTATCGATATTTGTTAAAAAATTTGGTTTATAGAACATAACATAGTACAGTGATTCATTGTGTCCAAATTCTCGCCATTGTTTATTAAAATTAGTATTGTGAAATCAATTTTCTTACATATTCATCCCGCACTGTTGTAAATGCAATGTGACCTGTCGGGAGTATAAAGTTTGTAGTGGAACCGCCAATGCGCCCACGCGTATTTCCGCCCCGAAGTTGTCTGTCGCAGGAAAACATCTGGGTTCCACTTGCATTTTCAAGAATAATACTGCCAGTTTCGTCGTTAATGGTAATTTGAGATACTTGAAATAGCGTTGCCAGGCGTTCCGAAAGGATTTGGCTAATAGAGGGCGGAGCTCCACTTTGTAAGAAGGGCTGCATTTCTGTCAATGGCTTGCCATCCATACCGTAGCCATACTGTCCGAGATTTGGGTACGACATAGCTGCCTATTAATTGGTAGCTATGAGATCAGAATGTTGCTAATGTAGGCACTTGGTAATTTAGCTCAACTAACCAACAAGTATTTTTCTCGCAGTTTTTCCTTCTGAAATCGAAAAATCAACACAATTGATTTATGAGCAAAATCAAGTTGGATAATTTTGCCCTCATGTATTTGTGCAACAATGGGACACAGATTTAAAAATGAAGTATGCTATACACAAAGTAATAAAACAAAATTTCTGTTTTCAATCATCTAAATATTTATGTTTCTAGCAACTTCTTGTTGGAACTTTAGGTTATGTCGCAAGAATATGTAACAAAAGCTAAAAAATTATCTAAAACTAGTTGTGGTTGCAAGAATCTCAAATCAAACTGTTACTTACCTAAACAAATATTTTTGTGGTTATGCTTAATTTGAGGCTAATGTGGCACATTTAATAACTTCTTGCACGCATTTGTGATTAAATAAAGTTATTGATTTAATCCTTAAAATAAAATTATATGGCTTCTGGCTAGATCCATGCTAAATTATGTTATGTAAATAAGTTGAACTCTTTTCTTAAAGGTGTCTGACCTATAAACTACACTTTTTTTTCGAAAGTGAAAATTCCTCAAGCACTTGTCTGATGCATATTTCAACAAACCAAACCCCACCTTACTTGTCTTAAGCCACTTTGAAACTCTTACTGAGTTCCTTCTTTCTAGCAGAGCTGGGCTAGAATTTCAAGATTCTTGATTACTTCTCTTTTTGAAAATTGTATTATTAAATGGCTAATTGAATGTTCAATTCAGAAAACTTGAGATGCGGGTTAAAAGATTACAAATTAACGTCAAAGACGCCAAATGGCGTCGAATGAAATGTTTTCTATTATTAAAATCTTATTGATATACTGCAATTTTTGTTTATTGAAACAATCGCATTACTTCAACTAAATTGGTGCTACATACCAATAAGAGAAAATAATTCTAATTTTAAGCCTTCCGTTTTAGCTTTTCCTCATTTGTAGGGAAATGAGTGTATGCTTGACACTCACAAACTTCATGGACTCTTCTATGTGGGATGATGTTAACTTTGTAGTAATGTCAGTTAAAGTGCAATAAGAGCTTTTGGTAAAAATCAAGATTTGACAGAATGTTCTGGATGCATGAAGATGACTAATCATTTAATTTGTAGAGTGTGACTACTGTATCAGCAAATTGTGTTTTCTTTCTGAGATTCTCTGACACTTTATTGAGGAAGTTTCTTAAATTTGAGACTATACCACAAAACAATTCATTACTAAAAAATTATTTAAATTTTCAAAAACATGGAAAGTGCTACAGAACACTGGGAGATGGTTTCGTCGCCAAACGAACGACATAACGGAGTGCGTGGATGTTGGATTATATTTACCCCTCCGGGAGAAGTCAGGACCGATTGGAACACAATTAAAATGCTGACTGCCGAAGGCCATTTTGGATACATGTCGTCCATTTCTCCTGGACCAATGGCATACGGGTGAGTCCAACAAATTCCTGAGAAAAAATTGTTCTTAAACTTCTAAGGCACAAGCCTTCAAAAATTAATATTTACTTTAATAGAGACTACGCTGGATATCATACAATTTGCATCCATTGCAATGGTGGCTATGTGGTAGGAACTGTGAGCGAGACGGCTACAGTTAGGGCCAATTTAGTTGAATTTGGGTTTGAGTCCAAGATTCAAAGGTATCAAATAAACACACGTGGAGATACCGCACCGTTTGACTTTGATGAATTTTATTGAAATGGAATAAATATTTCAATGCAATTGCTATTACTTTGGATTTGATTGACAAAATTTGAGATTTAACATTTATTCACAATTCAATGTATTCTGGATTGAACGATTAAAATTGTAAATTGGCCTCAAAGCAAATTTCATTTATTGATTGATTTAGCAATTGAAGGCATTATAACTTGTGCATTAAAATAAGCGTTTCTAATTGTAAAAACGCTTTAATGTATTACGTTGTTTATGTATTTTATAATTGTGAAGATTATATTGCTGCACAATGTATTGCGACTTCAACGAATATTAAGCCAAATATTTTCCTGAATCACTCGGTATTTTTTTAATACTGAAGAAAAATTCCATCGTTATTATTTAGTAATTGATTAGAATCAATTCCTAAAAAAATGATTGGTATGGAGTAGTCAAGTGGTAACAACTAACAAAATTATCAGAATTGGATACACGGCAATTTTAATGATTCGGTGAATTCATTTCTTGAATCCCATTAGTCCAATTATAGTTAAAACAATATTTGCGTTCAAATTGTTTTCTTTTATAGCAGAGTTCACTCCTGTGGGCGTGGTCGCCTAAAGCAATCTCCAATCTTTGAAATCTGACAATACGTTAAAGTATTTCCAAGATTGACAATGCTAAACCCTTCTTGTTGACATTTGCAGCACAGAGTCTTTCTCAGGGTAGAATTTTTACATTGTTGGTCAGCAATCTCTACTGGTCGATTTGCATTGCATCGCTTCCCACATCCACTGATCCTGCAGTTGTCTTCAACTTCGCCCTTGCACACAATAGCTTAAACAAAAGCATAAAATACAATAATTAACAATTGACATTACATATGTTTATTTGAATACCACAAAATATTTCCTTGATTTTTACAGGATTTTAGACGAGCATTACTTTTAATTACTAACTACTAATGACTTATGTCTGTGATACATTGATCATGAAGTTAATATTGATAACGATATCAATAGAACCATCTAGATTCAGATAGTGTTTACAAGTACTGTGTGACATTTACGTTTTGAAGAATTTCCAGCTTGAGAGTTTGTTGGTTCGGGATTTGGATTCGATGGTTCATGTTTTTTCTTTTTGTGTTTTCGACGAACGTTTGCTCCTGCATCTTCTGGAACTTGATTATCGTCTTTCTCGTCTACTGGACGTCCATCGGAAAGCCAAATTAACGTGCAACCAAGTACAAATAAAAGAAAAATGGGCAAAAACTTCCCCATACTTTAACAAAAAGAAATTCTATAAAACGAAGTAGTGCTGATTGAAGCAGTAATATACTACTGACACACTGCTCAATTGTGGTAGAATCAAACTAGAACTATCGCCACATTAAGAATGTCAGGGCCTAGTTCCACATTGAATATTTGATAATTGGTATGATATTTGACACAGTTGTGTCTTATGAACCATTTTGTATTTCAATCTACCCAATAAGCTAAAGATTAAGCAGGTCAATTACAATTTAATAGTATAGAGGCATAATTTGTAAAAATAAGAACTACCCATCAAAATATCAAATCCTAATTTTCGTGCATGTCCAAATCCAACCACAATGTGGACCCATTCGCAAATTTCAACATTTCACAAGAAACTTTTTAAATGAAGAAATTTTGAATTGTACAACGTTTACAGATATATATTTTACTGGCTGCTAGTGCATCTATAAACCACGAACTTATCTGTAATACAATTGCATTGTATTAGAGTTTTCATTATATTTTGATATTTATATTGGATTCAAATTCAATGGAATTGAAAATCAAAGTGCACAATGTAAAAATTGAATACTGATTCTAATGTTGCTAAACGTGTTTATTAAGAATTGTTTATAATTTTTGGCTAAGAACTCTATAAATACTCTAAATATGGTATGTACAAACAAAGTTTGATAAAAATGTATTGAGTCAATAAAATACGTACAATAAAAACTCTCTATATATTTTCTGTTCAACTCTCTGCGGCATCGTGTTCACAAAAAATACAAATCCATTCCAACAATTTGCATCATTTTCTCTGGTGAAGTGTCATGAACAGGTTTTTTTTAAATTTAGCAACAGTTTAAAAAAATTGAGCATCATATTAAAAATAATTGATCTCAATTGAATTCAAGGCTGCACATGATTCCTACCTCGTGTCTCTAATCTGCAGGCTGTTATCTACACTGCCAGAAATTGATGACTGATGACGTTGGAATGAATTGCACACTGACCATAACACTTTCAAGTAAATTCAAAGTAGTGCGAAATAGAAAACACTCCAAGCAAACTTTTATCTTTCATTGTGTTCTCTCACAGAGATAAATTTAAGTATTATTTGAGCAGGCTTCTGAAATTTTAAACGTTTCCTAGAGCTAGAAACTTCTCGTTGTGCTACATTCTACTGTAGATTTACAGCAAGCAGCAAGTTGTACTGTTTCAACATATATCTTCGGACGTATAATACTCAATATAACACTTTCAACATTTTAAGTTCAAAATGTCTGAAACTTTGGAAACCGTCATTGACGAAAACAAAATAGCGCCAAAAGATGAAATTACGCAAGATATTGTGGAAAGAATTGCAAAAGGAGCAAATCCGAAGTATGAAGTGGAGGGTTATGACGCCAAATTAGGCACTCAACTTGGAGACAACTTTATGTCTATCATGTATTCGGTTGGCATTGATGTCACTTCAAGTGATGGGAAAGAGAAGTTGGAAGTGATGGTCAAGACAATGCCCAAAAATGCTGCTCGTATCGCAATGATAAATGATGCTCAAGCATTTACCAAGGAAATCAAAATGTACCACGAAATTCTTCCTGCCATGATTCAATTTCAAAAAGAGCGCGGGCTTAGTGATGCTGAAGTTTTCAGTCCCTGGGCCAAATGCTACACTTCGCGCGGCTCTGAATCTGGTATTGGTGACTACGTTGCTCTCCAGGACCTAAGGCCACTGAAGTAATTTGTACTATTTTATTTGAAATGTAATTCTAGATAGTAATTTATATGTTCTCATTGCTGTACTTTTGTACGAACTAGTGTGTTGTGTGCGTGCGTGAATGCACATGAAAACCAGAATTGCACTCCAAAATCTTTACAATTGTAAAGTTGAAAGTCGATTGCGCCTCAGCCACACATCTAAATCTAAACTAGGCATTATTTTTTTCTAAACTTTTTTTTTCAAAAACGGAAATCTAAGTTAGCCGCGCAGCTGCGTTCTTTGCTATCGAAAAACTCAAACTAGCCAAACAAGCGCGTCCTACGACAGCAGATTCCGGAGACTAAATCTAATATCTTTCAAAATAGGTAACACCATTTATGAAAATAAAAATAAAACTTGAACCTATATTACTAAAGAACAATTAAAAGTGGTTTCAGTTTCACACACAGCTACATCCTCTAATTTATTAAGTAACGTATTAGCTACTTTATGGGAATGTTTTGTCCGTCCGTCCGTCCGTCCG
>VYYI01000648.1:0-27886 GCA_021029175.1 Bilobella aurantiaca
AGGTTGGTGGAACGCAACAAACTTAATCGCCGATTAAGAAATTAATCTCCGATTACTTAATCGGCGATTAGGGCAAATTTAACCGACGTTGGTGGAACCGGGCATGAATCTGGTTAATTCGAATTATTTGATCGAGGAGCAATTCGGCCAGTTTTAAGAACCAGCAACATTATGAAAATGCAAAAATGGAAGTCTGAGTTTTTTGTTTGCAGATATTGACACGGCCAAACCTGACGAAAAGTCTGTATTAACATACGTTGCCTCCTACTACCACACTTTTGCTCGAATGAAGAATGAAATGAAGGGAGGTCGACGAATTGCAAATGTAAGGAAGGATCTAATTCTAATTCATGCATAACAGTATTTTAGATGGATGAAAAACTACGGTTAATAACTAACGCAAATAAAAACTTTCATAAAATACTTATCACACATGTAGACGTTGTGAACCGTTTCCATTTGGTTTGCTTACTATTTACAAAAAAACTCTGACACAATATTTTGATTGTCTTTATGCCATTGTTTTTTGTACTTCCATTTTATGCACTTTTTTTTTACCGTTTCAGATTGTTGGCCAAATTGTTGATGCGGATAAGTTGAAGAGTAAATACGAGCGATACACATCTGATCTCCTAGACTGGATACGAAAAACAATAGAGAAGTTGAATGATCGTAGTTTTCCGAATTCGCTTGAAGGGATCCAGAAGGAACTTTTAAAATTTAAAGAGTATCGAACTGTAGAGAAACCTCCAAAGTACAATGAGAAGAGTGAGATTGAAGTCTGTTACTTTAATATTAATACGCGATTGAAGGAGTTGAAGCAGCCACTTTACATTCCGCCCGAAGGCCAATTGATTCATGACTTAGAAAGGGCATGGGAAGCGCTGGACAAGGCGGAGAATCGACGGGAATTGGCGTTAAGGGAGGAATTAATGCGACAAACGCATCTAGAGCAGTTGGCGGAGAGATTCGACAAGAAAATTGGACTGAGAGAAGGGTACTTGAAGGACATGATTCTGGTTCTGAGTGATCCAAGGTATGGAATCAATGTTGGTCAAGTTGAGGCCACGCTCAAGAAACACGAAGCTATTTCCGCAGATATCTTAGCGAGAGTATGTTATACTTTTACACATCATGTAGTTATAATATGTGCTTTAGTTGTGATAATTAGATGTTTCCATTTGCTGAATTTAGGAAGAGCGTTGCGCACAACTCACAACCATGGCGGACTACTTGTGTCGTGAAGGGTACCACGGACAAGATCGAATCCGGAAGAGGGCAGATGAGATCATGGAAACTTGGAAAAAGTTGCTTCAGCTTCTAGAAACACATCGTGCCAAATTAGGGACTTTCAGTAATTTAATGTCCATGCTTCGAGAAATCGAAACAATGAGCAGCACTATTCACGAATTAGAAGACAATTTCCTTTCGAATGACGTTGGGCTTCATCTGCTGGCTGTGGAGGATTTACTCCAAAAACACAGTTTGCTAGAATCACAAATAGCGTCCATGGGCGATACTTTGAAGAGGCTAACTCGTCAAGGGCAACAGTACGTCTCTTCGGACTTTCGAGAAAGTGTGGCCCTTCAGCAGCAACTAGAAAAATTGGGCGACGAATACAAGAAGTTGGCAAAACAAAGTAATGAAAGAAGAACTAAATTGGAGGATGCGCGGAGCTTTTTTCAATTTGTACAAGATCACGAAGAGGAAGAGGCCTGGCTGGTTGAAAAGCAGAGAATTTGTAATTCCGGCATTTCGGCAAAGGACTTACGAGCCGTGATAAGCCTTCAACAGAAGCACAAGGCTGTTTTGGATGAAATGAAGGCGAGGTTACCAAAATCAAATAAGATCATTGAGGCTGGACAAGAGCTCCTAACGGCAAATCCACCAGAGTCCAAGGATATTCAGTCAAGAATAGAAAGTTTGCAGAAAAACTGGAAGATCCTTCAGGATTTAGTCGTAGTAAAGGAAAAGAAACTGAAGGATGCAGCTGAAGCATATCAGGTAATTAGAGAAGCTCTGCATCCACGATGCCATTTCACCCTTGGGGGCAGGGTTATTTTGAATTTTTTGAAAATCTGTCACTTCCAAGGTTTTATCACAATCGCAATCAAGTTTTAATAAAATTAATCACGCCTCCTAATTAGCTAGGCTGGAATTTTTTAGCCAGGGTAAACGTAAACTATAATGACGGATTAATACGACCTTGTTCTGTGACGCATATGCGCTGTTGATGGTCAAAGAAGGGCCCTCAAACAGCAGGGTAAACATAAACAACCGTGTTGTTTAAGACCCCTTCGCCGTTGGGTTAAAAAAATTACGTTGGGACAGGCCCCCCAGCGGCAACCGCCAGGTTTGTCCTCACCCCCGGAAGTACCCACCCCACCCGACCCCTGGCATAACTAACACACGTACCCCCAGCCGCCGCTGGAGAGGAGCATGTGGGTGCCTGCATGGGGTACAGGGACTCCCTCCACATGAGGGGAGTTGTCCCCACCTACGCAGCGTCAGGGGTCCCAGAGTAGGAAACCCTTCCAACACGCTGCAGGAGGGCAACTGAGACCCTTTGGCCAAGGGAGCTCCTTTTATACCCTCGCTCCGTTCTATTTATAGAACAGCTTATTTAAAATGATTTATTTCTTTTTTTTTTGCCCTTTCCATTATTTTTTCGTGAACCCTTTTCATTTTGGTTTACTTTTTTTAAAATAATAAGCACTTAAGCACTCCAACTTATTAATTATTAGTACACGATTTTTTAATGGCGATACTAATTCGTTTTAATCTATCCTGTAGTAGTTTTGTAAATTCCTAATTTGACGCAAAATATCTATTCCGTTCTTTTCACGTTTTCGAACGATACTTATTAAAAAAAAATAATTATTAAAATTCGAATTACCATTAATTCACCTTGGCTGACCTCGACATTTTTGGACATCGGTGCATGTTTGTGCTTCAATTTCCTTAATGAATTATTAGCAGAAGCTGAACGTTGGACTGTTGCTCTTTTCAGTTCTATGCTGATGCCAACGAGGCAGATTCTTGGCTCCACGAAAAGAAGCCATTGGTTGCCTCTGTTGACTACGGAGAGGACGAGCCCAGTGCGCAGGCTTTGCTACAGCGGCACAAAACTCTTCAAAGCGAAATCACAGCGTATGAGGGAGATATCAAGACTTTGAATTCACAAGCTGAAAAATTGATTCGTCTTGGAATTTCAACGTTAGAGGTAAAGTGGGGGGTTGCATAAATTGACAGATTTGGCGAATTTCCGTTCCTGTTTTTCTCTACCTTGCGTTGTGGTATATCTTGTTTATTGTTTGCAACAATCACAGACACACGAGGCTGAAGCTCCACCCGAAGAAGAATGGGTTCAAGAGCAGAAGCTGATTCCACAGGAGTACTGGGAGGAGGAGCCAATCGAGCGCACAGAGTACAAAACGGTGACAGAAGAGCGAGCGGTGCCTCAAGTCAAGGCTCTCTACCAGTTTCAAGGACAAGATATTGAAATTAAGAAAGGAGAGGTAGCTAATTTTGCACAAAGCTGAGTTGGGAGAAATACTCATATGGGAACACTGTCTCCTTAGGTGATGTTCCTCTTGAATAAAACGAACAATGACTGGTGGAATGTCCGACAAGCCAATGGGAATGATGGATTTGTACCCGCAAACTATGTCAAGGAAATAGACCCCAAGGTGGTTCAAGTACAAGCCAGGAAGCCAGAGATTGTGCGTGAGGTGCGTAGAGTCAAGAAGACGAAGATGGTTCTTCAAAACGCCATGGTCAAGAAGACGAAGAGTCCTAAGCCAGCAAGTACGCAATTCGCTGATAAGCATAAATTTATGAACTAATGTCACAGAAATCTGTAATTCATGGAATGGTTTTTGCATTTTTTTTAATGTTACAGCACGAGGTGGGAAGCGTTCCGTGGAAGAGAACGAACCTGTTGAAAAGCGTCTTACAAGAGTGAATACGGGATACCAAGATATTGTCAACTTGGCAAAGGTAAAAAAAAACTCAGCTACTTGAATTACTAAAATATAGATTATATTTATTTATATTGTTTTATATTATTATTTTATATTTACGAAAAATAGTATGTTGTTATATTTTTTGTTGTAATGAAAATTCTTGCTATAATTGAACCATATAAATGTTTTTAGAGGCGACATGCATACTTGGATGATGCCATACATTTATTTGCCTTCTACAAGGAGTGCGATGACTTTGAAAAGTGGATTCGAGAGAAGGAGAAGATGTTGCAGACCGACGACAGAGATGAAAATGTCGAAAGTGCCAAACGCAAGTTTGAAGTAATTCCGAAACACCAAGAATTTATTTTTTGGTTCATCAAATACGGGACTCATCAGTTTGATGTATTTTTTTTTTTTTTTAGAAATTCTTGACTGATTTGTCTGCAAGTAGTAAGCGAATCGAACACATTGACAAGACTGTGGAGGGATTCGTGAAGGCAGGTCACTCCCAAATGGACAAAGTCCGTCAACGCCAACGACACATCCACCAACTCTACGACCATCTCAACCAACTCAAAAGTACAAAGGAACGTTCCTTGGAAGGGGCTTCTAGTGTTGAACTTTTCAATCGGTAGGTACACATAGTTAAGTACCCATTAGTATTACTTACGTGGTTCTGGTTGTATAATGCTTTTGAAATTTGTAGTAGTTGCGTTCCAAAGAAAGTTATGCTTCCTCGGGGTATTTTTCATAAACATTTTATATCCTTCTTTAGCACGTGCGACGAGGGACGCGATTGGATGCTGGAGAAAATGAACCAGATTGATACAGATGACATGGGTCAAGATTTGAAAACGGTTCAAGCCCTTCAGCGTCGACACCAAAACCTAGAGCGCGAAGTTTCTCCCATTGAAGAGAAGGTGAGTCGTGTGAACCTTCTTGGAGGAGCCGTCAAAGAATCCTATCCTCATGAAAGGGAAAATGTCAACGATCGACTAGCTGAAATCCAATCGCTTTGGGAGAAGTTGAAAGGAAAAGCGATTGATAGAAGAGCTCGTCTGGAGGAGGCTGTGGGTCAACAAATATTTATGCATAGCTCGAAGAGCCTTCTTGCTTGGGTGGATGATACAAAAGAAGCGCTCAACTCCCACGAACCAGCGAAAGACGTTTCAATGGCCGAAGCTCTACTGAAGAAGCATTCCGACCTAGGTGATGACATTAGGGCTCATGAAGACGAATTTGAAGAAATTTTAGAGTTGGGGACAAGTATTCTCAGCAGAAATCCGAATCCAACAGTTGGAGAAAGAATAGAGGATTTGAAGAACGGAAGGGTGATGCTGGATCGTGGTTGGACGGAGAAGGGGAATTGGCTCCGCCAAGTTCGAGATCTTCAAGCGTTTTTACACGAAGCAGATCATATTGATACAGCAAGTGCTGGTCACCACTCTTTTCTAGATTTCGAAGAACTGGGTAAAAGTTTAGATGAAGTTGAGGGCCTACTCAAGAGGCACAATGACTTCGAAAATACGCTGATTGCCCAGGACGAGCGGCTGAAGAGCTTCAGTGAAATCGCTGGAAAACTCATTGAAGCGAAGCATTTTGAGAGTAAGGGTATTGCGGAGCGAAAGGATGGAGTCCTTCTAAAGCGGCAAAGAGTAAAGGACAGGTCAAGGACTCGGAAGGCGGCCCTTAGCACCTCCCTTAAGTACCACGAATTCAAGACTGACGTCGACGACCTAATGGAATGGATCAGGGAGAAGACGGAAACGGCTTCGGACGAGAGTTACAAGGACTTGACTAACCTGGAGAGGAAGCTTCAGAAGCACGAAGCATTTGCTGGAGAACTGAGAGCCAATGAAATCCGCCTCCGAGCCATTAATAGGTCTGGACAAAAGTTGATTCTGGAGCACAACTATCGAGAGAAGGAAATTGAGAAGATGCTGGAGGAGCTGAATGAGGCTTGGGCGACTTTACGGGAACTTTCAAATGAAAAGGGAAACAAGTTACGGCAGGCCGAGGCTCAGCATACTTACTACAAGAGGCTGGAAAACGTCAAAGAGAAGCTTGGTGAAATGGGATCCGTGCTGGATTCTAAGGATAAGGGCTCCGATCGAAGGGCTTGTAAGTATATTAGTATTGATAGTGTTGTTCTGAATATCTTGGTTTATAATTCACAAGAATTTTTTTGTACATCGTAGGTAAAGAAATGCTAAAGAAGCATCAACTCCTTGAGGCAGACATTACACAATGGGACATTAAAATAGAGGATCTTGTGAATTTGGGCAAGGAGATGGGGTCGGATGGACATTTTGATGCCAACAATATTTCAAAGCAAAGTATGGAATGCCAAAGTAGACTTCAAGAGCTCAAGGGTCCTGCTGCCAAGAGGCGGAAAAATATTGAGGAGGCCCTTCAATACTTTGACTTTACTTTTGAAATTGACGCCCAAATGCATTGGATTCATGAAAGGGTCACGGCAGCTACTTCCGACACGCTTCCCCAAGACCTACATCAGGCTCAAAGCCTTTCCAAGAAACACAAGAAGTTGGAAGGAGAAATTAAGGGACATGAGCCAATGATCCAGAAAACTTTGGACAAGGGAAACATACTTGTTGAGCAGAAGCACCCACAAGAAGTCAATGTAAGTCATCATGTGAATACCAACTTTTGTTAATTATTTAATAGTATGATTAATTAATTTAGTAATTTTATACTCTCATTCGTCTTATAAGATAAAGGACCAGTGCAAGCAGTTGCGGAAGTCTTGGGAAGAACTGGAGAAAGCTTCGGAGGACAGAAATCGTCGACTGGAACTAGCCTTGAAGGCTCATCAGTTTTTCAATGAATCGTCTGAAGTAGAGGCTTGGATGAATGAGAAAAATAGCATTCTCTCTTCCAACGACTACGGAAAAGACAAAGATGCTTCCGTGAAGTTCCTTACAAAACACAAGGTAATTCATATAGAAAAAAGTTTGATTTGATTACGCTTGATTTTTTGTCTTTATTTTTTGCGCTGTAATTAGGCGTTGGAGCTGGAAATGGACTCTTACAACGGTCTTGTGAAAGAAATGGGTCACATGGCTCAGGGAATGGTCAATGCCAAGCACCCTGATTCCAAAGTCATCAGCAACAAACAAGAAGCGATTGTCCAACAAATGAAGAACCTCAAGCAAGCAGCCAATGACAGACGGCGGAACCTCATGGAAAGTATGCAGCGTCACGAGTACTTTCTAGAAGCTGATGACTTTGAGAAGTGGATTGACGATCAGCTCCTCACTGCAAAATCAGATGACTATGGACATGATTATGAGCACTTGCTTGTACGATATTTTTTTTTTATAAAAGCTTTTTAGCTGACTCAATTTAGCTGATTTATTTTTTATTTTTGTAGATGCTGCAGTCCAAGTTCAATGACTTCAAACTTCGAGTTGATGCAAATTCAGATCGATTTAAACTCTTGGACGAATTGGCAAAGAAACTCGTCTCAACGAACAGTTCTCGGGCTGTGGAAATTGCAAATGGAGATGAACATCTTAAGTATGATTTAATTTTATTTAACCCAAATAACCTTAAATTAATAATTTGGTTCTTTTGCTGTACTCTGCAATACAATAATAGACTTTAATTTCATTTCGTAACCTTGCTGCTTTTGTTGGTAATTAACGCTCCACCTTTGCATTCTTTTATTTTGTAGCGATGATATTCCAGAATTAGTCGCTCTCAAACATGATACCGTCTGGTAAGCTTCTTAACACAAACAACAGCCAACAACTCGTGAATATAATAACTAATAACATTATGCGATAAAAAGCGTATAATTCATCATAATATGTACGTACAGTAAGAAATGGCAGAATCTTTTGGGACATATTGAAGCACGAGATATCAAATTGCAAGGGGCAGGAGAGATTCATCGCTTTCACCGTGATGTCGCTGACGCCTTGGTGCGTATTCAGGAGAAAGTGTCCTTTATTCCGGAAGGCGTTGGGCGAGACGTGAATGCTTGCGAAGGAATGCTAAGACTGCACGAGGCTTTCGAAAACGATCTGCTGGCCCTTGAAGCACAATTACAGGTAATTTTGAGAGGCGGTGCTGCCTTAAATGTACAGTTAATTAATTTATCTTTTCAATTGTTGTGTAGGTGCTTGTTGAAGATGCAGAATCGTTGCAAAGGGTGTACCCGACAAACGCTGAAAACATTAAGACAGAACAAAAGGCAGTGATTGACAGTTGGAATGAGCTTCAATCTCGAGCTGCTAACAAGAGGGAAGAGCTTGAAGCAGCTTGTGACTTTCATCGATTTTCAGCTACGGTATGCTCCAGAAGGCAATTGCAATCCTATGAAGCAATTTTGAAATTCACTTTAATTTTTAAAATGTATTACAATTGGAATTAACTAAAAATTCAATTCGCGCACTACAGGTGAGAGACTTGATGAACTGGGCAGCTACCCTCCAAGCCACTTTGCAAATGCAGGACAAAGTGCGAAATATTCAAGCCGCTCAACATTTAATGGCTGAGCACGAGCGGCATAAGAGTGAAATTGAAGCACGAGAGGACAATTTTGAAACGGCCAAGAAGCTCGGAAACGACATGATTTCCGAAGGGCACTCTGCCTCAGCCGAAGTACTTGAAAAATTGGACATTTTGTTCCGAGAAAAAGAAAAACTTCACCTTTCCTGGGCCAAGAAGAAAATCTATTTGGATCAACTTCTCGACCTTCAACTCTTCCTTCGAGATGCAAAGCAGCTAGAAGCTCTTTGCAGCAGTCAAGAAGTGGCTCTTGCGAATCCAGATGTTGGAACCACAGTGGAGGAAGTAGGTGGCGCTGTGAAGAGGCACGACGCTTTTGAGAAGCTAATTGCCACCCAGGACGAAAAGTTCAGCCTCCTTGCAGAGCACGGAAACAAGCTAATACGCCAAAACCATTTTGAGTCTACCACTGTCCGAAACAGAATTGACGAAGTGGCCCAATTTCGAAACAGAGTCAAGACGCTAGCAAGGAACAAGAAAGATAGACTGTCGCTGGCCTTAGTTTATGCACAATTTTTACGAGACGTGGGTGAGGCGGAAATTTGGATTGAAGAGAAGAAGAAGAAATTGGAGTACGAAGCCTCGCAGGCAGCTGTAGTGGACCTGGAGTCAAAAATTAAGAAGTTGAAGAAGCACCAAGCGTTCGAAGCAGAGTTGGAAGCGAATCATGGGAGAATTCAACAAATCGCGGAGAACGGTCGGCAGCTCAAGAACGCGGATCACGAGAAGAGGGATGAGATTGATGCTGAATTGGGGAAGCTAATTGGAAACTGGAATTCGCTGTTGGAGGAGTCGAAGCGTTGTGGAAAAGGGCTGGAAGAGGCTCAAGGTATCTTGGACTTCAACAACCAAGTAGAGAAAAGTTGAGGCTTGGATACGGGAGAAGGAGCTCCTGGTTGGGGCTGGAGACTTGGGGAAGGACTTTGAGCACTGTCAAGAGATACAAAAGAAATTGGACGATGTGAACTCTGATATGCGAGTGGACGATCAAGGGATCCGGAGAATTAACAGCTTGGCAGAGAAGCTCTTGGGTCAACATCCAAAGAAGGAGGATAACGTTACTTGCTTAGCGATTGACGATAGGAAGACTCGTCTCAATAGAAAGTGGAAGGAGCTCACTGGAGCCTTGCAAAAATATAGGGAAAAACTGAGTGGAGCTGCAGAAGTTCATGCTTTTTATAGGTAAGTATCTTTATCTAACACTAGCCATCGCCATATGGAATAGGCGAAATAAAAATAGCCTATAAAGCTAACATGCCCGTCCTAGGGCAGGAGGCTCAAGAGTCTAAAATTACAATTCTCTTGTTCTATTACGGACACGGAATTGTTTGACTTTCGAAAAATAAATCTGCGTAAGATATGTTACAATTTGTCATTTTGTCATTTTGTTATTTTTTATTAACCTGTGTGTTGAATGCTGAACGGTTTTAGAGTGATTGTTATTTCTAATTTTTGTAGGGATGTTGAAGATACAAAGGAGAGAATCAAGGAGAAAATTCTGTTGCTTACTTCAGAGGATGCAGGAAAGGATTTGGTTTCTGTTGAATTTTTGATTCGACGACAAGAGGCGCTTGATCGAGATGTGAGTGCCATCAGTCAGAAAATAATGGACCTCACGGAAGAAGAGGAGAAGCTGAGTAAGAAGCATCCGGAATCTTCAGAAGCACTTAAAGACAAATTAAGTTCCCTTCAAATTAGCTGGGATTCTTTGAGCGAAGCCTGCATAAACAGGCGCCATGTCCTTAGTGAAGCACATACCTTCCAGAAATTCCTGAAGGAAGTTCGAGATCTGGAAATCTGGGTCGACGACATGATTGGAAAAATGAAGTCAGGAGATTTGCCAAATTCAGCCATTGAGGCTGATGCTCTTCTGCAACTCCACGAAGAAAGAAAATCTGAAATTCAAGGAAGATTGGACAGTTTTAATCTTCTTTCAGCATTTGGTGGAAGACTAGTCAAGGAAGGACATTCAGCTCAAGAGGACTTGAAAAAGATCATCGAAGACCTGGCGAGTATGAAGGCCAAGTTACTGGAGAGTTCTGCGCAGCGTGCATCCAAGCTAAAAGAGTCTCATCAGCTCCAAATCTTTAACAACCTTGCTGACCAGGCCGATTCGCTCCTGCGTGACAAGGAAGCCTTTTTGAATAATAATGACCTTGGAGAGTCCATTTTGGGAGTTGAAAGTTTAATAAGAAAGCATGGAGAATTTGAAAAGACAATGGACGTTCAGCTGGAGCGTGTTGAAGAACTCAAAAAGTTTGGGAATAATCTTCTTAATTCGAATCATTACGCGAGCGATAGCATTAGGAACAGGCTCAAATTCATTGATTCTTTACTGCGACGCTTGAGGAAGAGCTCGGCTGCAAGGCAACTTCGCTTGGCAGAGTCCAAGGCTTTCCATCAGTTTCTAAGAAATGTTCACGAAGTAGAAGGGTGGATACTTGAGAAGATGCAAATCGCTGGTAACTGCTCTTAACAATAATTTAAATTGTATTAATTTTAATTGAACTAATTGTCTTAATTGATGTAATTAATTAAATAGGTGATGAAAACTATCGTGACGGAACTAATCTTCAGAGCAAAATCCAAAAGCAACAAGCGTTCGACTCGGAATTAGCAGCCAATGAAAGTCGTGTTTCTGCTGTAATTCAAGAAGGAGAAGCGCTATTATCTTCAGAAAACGAACATTTCGCTGCGGAGGAAATCCAAGCCAGAACGTATGACCTCCGGAGCCTCTGGCGCCAGCTCCTAGAGTCTTCAGCTCTAAAGCGAGATCGCCTTCAAGAAGCCCACCAATCGCTGCTCTTCAACCAAAACTTAGATGACCTTGACGAATGGATGGATGACCTGGAGCAACAATTAGACTCTGAGGATCACGGAAAAGACCTCACATCTGTTCAGCACCTCCTCAAGAAATGGCAGCAACTTGACCGTGACTTCACGAATCATTCGGAACAACTTGAGCAAATTAAAGAATCTGCCAAGGCATTCCATTCAGCGAACCATTTCCTCCGAGACGAAATCCAGTCGAGAGTTGACGGTATTGTGAAGCGATATAATCTCCTGCAAGAGCCGATGCACATCAGAAAGGAAAATTTGGAAGATGCGCTGAAACTGTACCAGTTTTTACGCGATCTCGAAGACGAACTTCAATGGTTACATGAAAAGGAGCCTTTGGCAAATTCAACTGATTTAGGATCTTCGCTTCATGTTGTTCAGGCCTTGCTCAAGAAGCACCAGGGACTTGAGTCGGAAATTCAGACACATGAGCCCTTTGTGCAGAGCTTGACCTCTCGTGGACAACAAATGATACGATCGAATCATTTCGCTTCAGAAGAAGTCTCGACTAAAGTTCATGACATGCAGGAAAAACTATCTCAGCTTAAGGCAAATGCTGAGCTTCGCAAAGTGCGCTTGACGGATGCAGTGCAGTCACAAACGTTTTACACGGAAGCAGCTGAGTGCGAGAACTGGATGAAAGAGAAGCGTCCCTACTTTGCATCTAACGATTTTGGGAAA
Organism: Bilobella aurantiaca; assembly: GCA_021029175.1. Classification (NCBI taxonomy): domain Eukaryota; kingdom Metazoa; phylum Arthropoda; class Collembola; order Poduromorpha; family Neanuridae; genus Bilobella; species Bilobella aurantiaca. Next base: position 12,021 of record VYYI01000648.1, read on the forward strand.
GACGAAGATTCAGTGGAAGCGCTGTACAAAAAATGGGAAGTGTTAGAACGTGACTTAATAAGTTTTCAGAAGCGCATTGAAAAGCTGACAGTTGTGAGTCAAGGACTAATTGAGCGGAAGCATTTTGATTCGGATAATATTGCGGCGGCCGCTTCTGAGACGAAGGAACATTTGACCGAACTCCAGAAATTAAGCGATAAGAGGAAGCAGCGCCTGAAGGATGCTAAGAAACTGTTTCGATTTCTTCGAGAATCCGACGAAGTGGGAGAATGGATACAAGAGCAAATGAATACTGCGGGTTCGGAAGATTATGGAAGAGACGTGGAGCACGTCGAGATTCTCATTCAAAAGTTTGAAGCGTTTTTGGTGACACTGAATAACGCTGGTGAGAATCGTATTGCTGGGGTTAGTCACGCCGGTCAACATCTCCTGGACGAAGGGCACCCTGAACCAGAGAAAATTACGAACAAAGTTAGTAAAATTCATATCAATTTTCCAATTTTGTTGACTTTTTTTTAATCTGTAAGTACTCAAACATATTTAATACTTTAGATTCGATGATTAATTAAACTAAAATTGCTATAATTATGCTGCATCAATCATCAAAACTAATCATTAATTTACTAATTAAAAAAATTAAACAGGTCAAGGAGATTCAGCACATGTGGGAGGAATTTAAGGAATTAGCATCTGCAAGGCAAGAAGCACTTCACGGCGCAAAACAAGTTCATATGTTTGATCGAACCGCGGATGAGACTATTGGATGGATTACTGAGAAAGACGCAGCGATTACTACCGAAGACTATGGACATGACTTGGAGAGTATCCAAGCCCTTGTTCGAAAGCACGGAGCCTTTGAGCGAGACTTGGCGGCTGTCAAAGAACAAGTTGAAGCAGTTGTTCAAGAAGCGAAGCGATTGGCTGAGCAATTCCCAGATGCAAGAGAACATATTGAAGTGAAGCATGAAGACACCGTGGAGTCTTGGAACGAATTGCTGGAAAAGGCGGCATCTCGAAGAGACAAATTGCAACAAGCGGAGCAGCTCCAGGCTTATTTTGACACGTACCGGGAATTGCTGGCCTGGGTCAATGAAACAATTGCAAAAGTCACAGCTCCTGAACTAGGGAAAGACGTTCCTAGCGCTGAAGCCCTGATTTTGAAGCATGTGGAATACGTCAAGGAAATCGACGCTCGCCAAGGGACAGTTGATGCTTTTTCGTCAAGGGGGAAGGCCCTAATTCGTGACGGTCATTTCTTGGCTGATGAAATTGAAGAAAGAGTGAACCTCCTTCATTCTAGATGGGACCATCTGAAAAATATTTGTGAAAGTCGGCGAGAAATTTATGAGCATAATTTGGATGTTCAGCTATTTTTGCGAGATGTGGCCCACCTGGAATCCTGGTTGGGAACGAGAGAGCCCTTAATCAAGGACCCTGCTCTAGGGGACTCCATCCAAGAAGTCGAGGAACTTATAAGGCAGCACGAGGACTTTGAAAAGACGATTGAGGCCCAGGCAGAGAAATTGGAAGGGCTCAAGAGAAAGACGTTAATTGAAGATGCATTTATAAATCAGCGTCAGAAGGAGGAGGATGCCAAGAGAGAGGAAACGAAGAGGGCTGAAAAGGAGCGCGTGGAAGCGATCAAACGAAAGGAAGTATTAAGAATCACTGAAGAACGAAAGCGGGAAGATGAGCGACGGAGAACACAGGAAATCAAACTAAATCGGGATGACAGTGGTCTTGACAAATTGGGCAATGGCCAGTCGCGGTCCACGGAGAAACTGAATGAGTCCAGTCGGTAATTAATTTTTTTTTAAAATTAATTAATTAGGTGGAATTAGGCCAGGCCTATCAGGACTTATAACCTGACACCACTGCTTGTTTGTAGGACACATTTCCTGGACCCCAGCCATTTCTTTGGCTCACTTCGGAGAGGTAAGAACTGGAGAAATTGTTTTTTTTTAAGTTATAACTGCTGAACATGTTTAACTTTGCTGACAAGCGTGATTTGCATGCCGAATTCTGGGACACTTCTAAGCATGTTATTCTTTCTAACACTGATTAATTCTTTTAATTCCCTTCCTTCTTGCATGACTCTGTTCAGGAAGTGACCCTGGCTCTGTTAAAAATCCTCTTTTGGCTGCAGTTGGAAAAGTTGGTGAGTTTCCTGTTGGGGAAGGTGGAAGGGGCTTGTTTTCCAATTTAATGAATCGAATCGAAAGCTTACGTTTGGCGTTTTTGCTTTTGCTAACCTCAACTTTCTAGAAGATAGGAAAACATTCGCTAATTTTGCTCGCCTCATGCTTTCATGAACTATAAAGTATTAGTCTTAACACTGAATAATATTTAGTATTTTCTTTCACTTCGTCATCATGATCAGTTTCACCATTTAGCTAAATCCTCCACCCTACTATTAGAAAGGATCATTGTGTTTTTGAGTTTTACTTTAATTTTTTTAAAGGAGATGTGAAACGCGCCGAAAGTTTCAAGAGCGATGGCGGAAAGAAACCTAAGCGGACTCCAAGCTTTACGACGCGGCGTCGAACTCAAAGTTTCCGGAAGTTGAAGCGCATGGACAATGTAGACGACTTGCCTCCTGCGGAGCTGGAAGGCTTCTTGGAGAGGAAGCATGAACTTCAGTGCGGTGGCAAGAAGGCAGCCCTTCGTTCTTGGAAGCACTTCTACGTCGTATTATGTGGCCACTTGCTCTGCTTCTTCAAGGACAGGGACGACTTCCTTGCCAGTAAGGCCAGCAGTACACCCATCATAGTCTATGAAGCCAAATGTGAAAGGGCTACTGACTATACGAAGCGTAAACATGTATTCAGGTAATTTCAATCAAATCATTAATCATCTTGTTAAACTTATTTTAGATTGGTAAAAGTTCATCGTATATAAATGGTAGATACATTCTAAAATTATTCATATTTTTGCAGAGTTAAACCAACGGATGGGTCCGAGTATTTATTTGCGTCGGAGACAGAGGCTGTAATGGCAAACTGGGTTGCCAAAATCGCATTTCACGCACAAATTGCCCCAAGTCAACAATTGATGAGCTTTGATTCCCAATCGGTGAGTCAATTTCTGAAAATTGGGAGGCTTGAAAGTTAATAAATAAAGCATGTTTTCGGAATTTAATATTTGAAACCTGCATCATTTCAGCTGAGGAATTTAATTTAGTTTGTCTTTTATTTGCATTTCATTTCCGGAATGGCTTTTTATTTTTGGTTGGTCTTCTTTTCTTGGTAGCGATTTGAAGGAAGTGGAGACGCAGAAATTCTAAGGCGCGGTCGGGATTCTCTGAGTCCCACCGAAACACCGCCAGGGAGAATCAGGAAAAGTGGGCCCCACGATCAGAGCGGTGGTGATGACGGTGACGCTTCTTCGTCGTCATCAACAGACTCCCAAACGCCGGATGCACCGCGTCGAGCTCTGGTACAACCGCGATCCAGAGAACCAGTCTATGCTAATGTAGACGTCCTTAAGGTTTGCAGATTAGGAGTGAATGCTTGTGACAATGTTTAAATAAGTCACAAATTGCCTTGCTAATGACTAACAAATAGAGCAAGCATGAGAATTAGTCATCTCATTGATTTACAATTTCTGAAAGATTGCTAAACGTTTTGCCTTGACTTTAGGATTCGGAGGAACCCCGTCTAGCTCAGAAGCCACCACTTCCGCCTCGAACCTCAAGTATTGATAGCTTAGCTAAGAAGTTGACTCCTGGGGAGGAGAGCAGTTCCCCTGGTGGCAGCACACTCGAACTAAAGTCAATTCCAGTTCCAGCATTTAAGAGTCCAACCAATGGGAACGGAACCAATGGAAATAATTTTGGAAACGGAGGTGGAGATGAACCTGATGGGCGGAGTCAGAAACGATTTTCTCTCGACAGAGGTATTGTCTGAGTTTATGCGTCCTTTCCAGTGCGTAGCCGCTTTTGAGTGTTTTAGATTTATATTTTTATTGCAACGTGTTCACTAAACGATTAGCTCCAAGTTTAATAGACCATTTCGTTTTTGTATTGTAATACCCTTAAACGCAAGCATGATGCATGTTGCTTGTATCCCTGTTTGATTATTGATGTGATTTGCTTGATGTGTTGCTTTTTTAAACGAAGTCGGCCTTGGCCCACCGCCACTTCCACTCCCACTTAAAACTCATCCTCCCACGCATCTTCTTCCGCCACTCGGGAAACGTTTCCTGGAAAGTCAGATGCAGCCGCCATCATTTGCCCAGCAACTTCCTACAAACCGGAGAATTTTGGACAATTCTCAGCAGCATAGTCCTTACAACCATATCGGTTTGTGAAGTTTTCTCAATTTTCTGTAAAACTGCTTTGTGCAAAACTAAGGCACTTTGCATTTTTCATGCTACTGCTTTTGTGGGGTTTTAGCATGCGTGGTATTTAGTTTGTATGTTTAGTATAATGTCAATTTGTATTTTATTGTAGTTTTTTTCTTTTATAGCGGAGTCCGATGTAGCTAAGCGTCAAGACCTGCGATTCTCGAAAACAGCATCACTACCTCCAGGAACTCTCCCACCGACGAGCAGTAACGCGCCGGCGCTGGAGCGGCGTCAGACAACAGCCGAACACCAGCGAAGGCGCTTGAGTGAAAGTTCTTCAGAAAGCGATTCTCCAGTCTCTCAAAAATCTAAAGACAAAAAGTCGAGCGGCCTGATGAGCTTCCTTCGGCGGAAGAAAGCGACCAACTTGTAAAAGTAGTATTAGCAAAGGGACCATTATTATTTTCTCATTTTCTGAGAAAGGCTTGAAGAATTTTGTGTGATTCATTCGTATTTAATTGTTAGTTTGAAGAAGGTAGGTAGTTAGTATAATAATGTAGCAGCAGCCAGTAATATGATTTCAGTCTACGGGCTTCCTCTAACCAATAATTAGTCACATTATTAGAAGTTTTACTATCTAAGTTTTCTACTTAATCTTCCAATTAGGAAAAGTAGGAATTAGGAGTTAGTACAGTTGAAGCCTTACTTAAAGTGCAATAATAACAGAAAGTGAGTTGAGGTGTTTAACTACTTAATCTTTTACGGCCGATTAAGATTAAGATTTTGATTAAGTATATTAGAGCAGCTATGCTGTGGAGTGCATTTTTTTTTGCAAAGAGTAATAATAATTCTTAGATACTAATTTTTGTGCCAAGGAAGAGTTCTGATTGAGATTGTTCTAGATTTTAGGAATGAATAAAAGTCAAGTCTGATTCTAATTGACCGGTAAATATTTGGCAAGTACTTCCTTTTGGATACCAAAATCAAGAGCAAAAGTCTACAAATTATTCCTAGAAATCTTACAGCTCCAAACAATAAAAATTGCATTTATCTTCCTCTTTGGTAAGTGAGTTATGATGATGAAAGCATTCTCCCTTGGATTTGACTCTAGCTCCGCCTTTCACTGAGGGTAGCCCCCGCCCCCCCCCCCCCCCAACTAAATTCACACCCCTTTAGCCCATCAAAGGAAGTAAAAGTGGAGCATATGTAGTGCCCGCGTAACTAAACACTAATTTCAATTTCTTAATGAAGATGAAGTTATATTTCGCAAGGGCTCCTCGGGCTTTATAATAATTACATAATTATTATTGTATTCATTTTAGTTGTTTTGTTTGTACCCTTTTATTTTAGTGTGTTTATAAATGAACGTGACACAGCCTTTGGTTGTGGCGGGAATCCCTTTAAATTGCTTGCTATCAAACACATGCTTCCTTTTGGAGGAGATGGTCATAAACATAATTTATGTTTGTTACATAAACAATCGAGTGCGACGAGTCCATCAATCGCCAGCAAAGGTGAAGTGATGTTAATTAATTAATGGACACCAAGACACCACCGTTCCCGTAAGTCCTTTCAAATATACTTCGGTCATGAGTGCTTACGGAAGGTATGCATATGGACGGATAGTATATGGAAATGGAGCAATCTTTTCCCAATGGATAAATCTCACCAAGAAGACAGGTTCGTTTTTCTTGTAGAAATTTCAAATTATCCAGAATCCAGACTTGATACAGGTATAGGGAAGGTAGTCAGTGCGTTGAATTTTCAAATGAATTTGTTTTCACCATTTCCTATTCGTATAACTACTGATCGAGTTACCCTACTACACTGTAGGGTCTGCAGTAAGCATAAACAATTCGGTCGAGTTTTACATTAGAGTTTCACTTTTCTCAAGGAGCCGGCTCCTCAGGTTCCTCAGGAACCTTGCTCTCTCGCGCGCTACATTCATCTTTATTGAAGTTACTTGATTACTAATTATTTAATTACTTAGTAATTACCTAATGAATTAGGTAATTAATACCTTAGTTATGTGTTCTGCGTGGAACTTTGACCCTTTGATTGTGCTTGGTTTAAATCCAAGCCAAAATTACACAAAGCGACAATTGACTCAGGCCTTCCATAAGAGGTCAAAGGACCTTCATCCTGACCGCAATAAAGGATCAGAAACGGAAGCCAAAGAAAAGGTGTGGCCCTTATTTTGACCCCGAAAGTGACCCCTTCAACCAAAAATTGTTTTCTTTTTGCTCATTTTGTCTGAAATGAAATATTATTAAAGTCTCAATGACCCTGGTGACCCCTGACCCTCAATTCATGACTCCCAAAACCGAAAAATCGATTTTTTCGGGGTTTTGCTATTTTTGTCTTAAATGAAAAGTTATTATGGTCTCAATTACGGTTTACTACAATAGAGTTGAAAATAGAGCTGAATAATGTAGTTTTTAATCTTTCTTCACTATACCAATAACTTGAGGACTGGAAGGAAGCACATGAACGATGGAAGCTTACAACAATTAACTCTAATTTTACTTGTAATAATTTTATAATGACTTTCTAATTCCCTTATATTTTAAACTAATGACTTTGTAATTCTCTTACATTTTAAACTAATATTACGTATTCTTTGAGCATGTACATGTTGATATGGGTGAGCCTACATCAAATAAACTTGATTGATTGATAATCTTTCTTCAAATTTAAATTGTTCAAATAAATAATTGCTGTTTAAATTATTTATTTATTTATCCAAAGGGTTTCTGAAAAGCCTAAAGGTTCCTCTGAGGAGCCTAAAAAGGTTCCTCTGAGGAGCCTAAAAAGGTTCCTCTGAGGAGCCTAAAAAGGTTCCTGAGGAATCCTACACTACTGGTTTTTACTACACAGTGGCAATAATTTATTCTTCCCATTTGTCTAATTAAGCTTTGAAAAATGAAGTTGGAAGGAATGAAAAGTTTAAGTTCAAAAAGTTCGCGCGAAGTAAATGAGAATGAGAGAGACAGCGTGAGTAGAAGAGCAAGGTTCCTGAGGAACCTGAGGAGCCGGCTCCCTGAGAAAAGTGAAACTCTAATGTAAAACTCGACCGAAGATCGCTCTCTTCTTGGTCACACAAAAAATACCAGCACTCTAATACCCCAAATACACGGGGCAATTTTTCCAATTATTATCCAATTATAGAGCAATTATTCGGGAAAGTTTTCTAGCTGCCGTGTAAGCACACGAGCAAAATTGTTGCCAGGAGAGAGTTGTGAGCAGAAAAGTTTCTAGTTGCTTTAATTGGGTCCCCGAGGCATTTAAAGCAAGAAAATTGCCGACTCGCTCACAGCTCATTGGTCCGATCTGTTCCCGCCACCCACACCTCACTCCCACTCCCCCACATAACACACAATCTCTTTTGTCTTCAAACATCAAACTCATTGCTATGGTGATATTGTCACATGCTTTGAGCGGCAACTTTCTTGCCTCGTGTATGCGCAGTGGAAATTGTTGCTCCCAACTTAAACGCCATGGCAACTTGTTTCGGAGAAAAATTGCGTGTTGCCGCGAAAAAATAGCCTCGTGTACTTGCGGTGTAATGAACGCTAGATATGGGCATGGCCAAGTGTCCTTGGCAACCATGCTACGGATTTTGTTAGTATGGTTGCCAAGCACACTTGGGCATGGCTCTTCATTTAAATTTTACAATAAAAATACTCGACGGGATTAGCTACCTTGTTTATTAAGATTTATAAAAGAGCAATCGAGTCACTGCATCAAATACAGTGCCTTCAAATTAAAATGATACACCCCAAATCGTTGTCATGCTAAATTTTACGTAATTTCATCGTTATGGGGGGATACTGACTGCATTCTCCAATGCGCGAAGCTCAAACCGAATTTCGTTTCTCGTGTGGAAAGCATTCTTCCAAAAATGTTTTGTCGACATTTTGACGTTATTGAATCCCCCACAGTTTCCAAATAAACAACTTATTTACAAACTGGGTGTATCATTTTAATTTGAAAGCACTGTACATTTCAGATAAGGACGTGTCAAATAAAAAAAGTGAGGCTAAATGTTGAGAATTCGAAACTACGAGCCACGTAAACCACCACGGTCAGGTCGACACCGTGGCAATAATACTGTGCGTCCCAGTAGAACCTGTGCACCGTCAATTAATCAACAATCTGTTTAAATTCAAACCCATGGTGGAAAATTAGTAGCATTATTTTGAAACGACTAGAATTGCATTGCGTTCGCCGATTTGAGCTCTATTTCTTGCATTGAATTTCCCTTCATATTTCCAACAATTCTGGGAGAATGTTATTTAAAATTGACTGTGCAGATTCTACTGGGACGCGCGGTATAAAAACAAATGCCTTCTGTTGCAGCAAGTCAAATTTCAATTCATAAAATTTTCAGTATTCACCGGCCCCAGTCGACATAGATCGTACTCGTAACTAACATGACCGAATAATAATTTTACTAATTAAAATTCTAACTTCCATTAGCCTTATAGATGTCCGCATTATTCTCGACTTTATTTGGGGTTGCAGGATTGAAAATAAAATGTAAGTAAATAGCATTTCCAATTTTCTTTTCGAATATTGCCAATTTCTGCTTGGGTGCGTTGTTCATGTTTGAATCTGGAACAAAAAAAAATTCCGCTTCGGTATTAATCGCACTCAATAAGTTGCTGATTTTTAAAGCAATTATAGAATTAACCTTCAACCTCTTTTTCAACCTTATAAATCAACTAGCCGTAGGTTTATCCACTAAAAAATACGAGTGAAGCGCCAACCTTCGTAAAAGTATTTGTACTTTTGATCACTAAAGGCAAAAGTTCAATTTCGCGTTAGCGTCGCAGCGGAAATTGGCGTTTTAAGGAGGTAATAAAATTCAAACTGTTCAAATACAGTTTGAAATACAAATGAAAGCTGAAAATAAATATTCGGATGCAAGAGATTGGTAGAAAAACGCATCACGCTTCTAACGATACCTTTCTTGACGTTCTACGTCAATCCGTATGACATCCTTTGATTTTAGAAAAATTACTGTTTGAAGCGTATTGAAGTAACTTAAGTCCAAGGCATCTACTTAATAAATACTGATAAACTGGGGTAGCACCAATGAACTAAAACTGAAGTGAATTCTGTATTGTTGTGAATGGTATTACAAAATGAAGCTACCCGTTCTAGGAAAAAAACAATCTCCTTTCAGCATGCACTGATAAATGTTCTACGCATGTGTTTTCATGTCCACAAAGGTAAAAAAAAAAATGAAAACTAACGGCAGCAAATTAAAGCTTTACTCTTAAAGGCACTTCTGTTCTAGGACGGGCTGGCTTGTCTAGTGCTCACGTCGACTACGGCCTCTCGCTCGCATTACTCTCGTATTGGTTCCATGGGAAATTACTTGGAAATTTGTTACATTTAAATATACCAAACATTTCTTGGGAGGTTTTCCTTTTAATGGAATATTATTTTCATAATTAATATTTATAATTTTTTATGCTCATACTATCTAGGAAAGTTGTATGTGCGCAACAAACGTACAGATAAATCTTCCATCCTAACTCTACAAAAGTTCGCATTGATGGGTATTTGAAACAAACACTTCCTTGTTTTGAAACCAAGAATTTTGGGAGTAAAGATTGTTTTGCAGCAACGCTTGTTAAAAAGTTAGTATACTTGAGATTAGCCAATGTAGCCCTTTAGGTGATTGTTGCGTCGAGCCACAAACTAACTTAACGTAGTTAGTAAGTAGTCTAGTGATCGTAGTTAGTCATTAACCCTTCTCTCCTGCTTTCAGACTGACTTACCAAACTTACCTTAGACTTTCAAAAGATTTAACAGATTTCTAGACTGAAATTATAGATCCCAAACTACACTTAAATTAAACCCTGTACCTAATTATAAATATAATAATAATAGAATTAAAATATACAATAAATAGTGTTTTACGATTTGGGTAGTCTTTAAAACAATCCATTTGAACAAATAAATACAAAAAATATAAATTAAATACTTTCATTCATTTCATTTCACTTCCATTAATTTAGCAGTGAAAAATTCGAGAGTAGTGATAAGAAGCTACCTCAAATTAGTCCACAGCAAAGTTATTTCCAACACCGGTTTTCTATGGTATATAAAAATTTGAGCAGGACATGTTGATTCTCAACTATAATTACCTTATTTTTATGGCCGTACTTTACTTTGCGTGCGTGCGTAACAATCACACAGGATTTCCCATGTATTTTTATAGCTAGAGTTGAGGATGGGAAGAAGTTTTTTTTTAGTGTCAGTCAATTGAGTAGTGGAGGAGGTAGGACTACGACCTAAAAAATAGCCCTTCCTTATCTTGGTCACACTAAAACTCACCTTCACTTCATGCAGCGCTAGAGATGGGCATCCATTCGTTTTAAAGCTTAAGTTTTCAGGTAAAATTAAATAGAGGAGCAACATTTACTTTGTTAATTTTAATACGTTAATATAATAGAGACCCATCAATTAAAATTAAATACTCCTGCCTTAGGACGGGTGTTTAAACTAATCTTAAACACAAGAACAAACCAAGGCGTGTAAATAGAGGAGTTCACAATCATTGATTGATGGAAGGATGTGATTGAAAATTGTAAAATCGTTGAGGAAGAGGTTCAGTTGTGGTGAGGGTGTGGACGAGGCTTAAGAGAGGGGTGCAAGAAAAAGGGAGGAGACGGGGCAGAAAGGGCTCTCTATGCTCTGTGCTCTTGCGTTATTTAACAGGGACTCTCCCTCTCCTCGTATTGAAACACACGCCTTCATTTGGCGAGGCTGCGAGATCCTACTCATACTCACACAACCTCGTCATCTCGTCAATAGAGAAGGAAGTAAGGTATAGTATTTGGTGGTATTCTGGTAATCGAGTCGGAGAAGCCTATGGCAGGTATAGAGCGTTGGTCTGCAGAAGTACGGTAATCTTCTTTGTGCAGCTCCTTCTGACATTTACTTCACTACTGGCAACTCGCTATAACAGTGCTGTGCCACCTCTTGCGTTGGGTCAAGAGAGAGCGAGGTACACTGCTGCAGCAGTCAACTACGTTCTTTCTGTTCTTCTCATCTCCACTTTCTTGCTTTCAGCCACAAAAACAATAGGTCAATCTCTAGACATCTGATTCTATAATAGGAGAGCTACAATTGCGTCGGCGGTTACCAGTAGTCCAACCATGGCTACTGCCTCCAGCAGGGCGGACTTTGTCGTCGGAGGAAGGTATCGACTCGTGCGGAAGATTGGCTCTGGATCCTTTGGGGACATATACTTGGGAATCAATATTACGAATGGGGAGGTGAGTCAGAGGAAACTGCTCAACTGGGCTTCTTAAAATAATTGGGAAAGAGAGGCTATTCTGTTTCATGTTGCCCAAGCTCAACTTCCACTACTCGCAAAGTCATTAGTGAAATTTGGAATAAAGGAATTGTGGCATGCATTTTAAAATGGCGTCGTTTGATTGTTTTAGGAGGTCGCAGTAAAACTGGAAAGCTGTAAGGCCCGTCATCCACAACTTCTTTACGAAAGCAAGTTGTACAAGATTCTGCAGGGAGGCGTCGGCATTCCACACATTAGGTACGCCGTTTCCAACGTTTTTCATTTAGAACAAGTTAAGCTAAAGTGATTATTATTCGAGGTTCGTAAAATGTTTAAATTGTGATTACAAACACGATGTTGTATATTTCCATGATAAATTGTTTGTGTTGATTTAGGTGGTATGGACAGGAGAGGGAGTACAATGTGTTGGTAATGGATTTGCTCGGGCCGTCCTTAGAGGACTTATTCAACTTCTGTTCTCGACGATTTACTATAAAGACAGTTTTGATGTTAGCGGATCAAATGATTGGTCGAGTGGAGTATATTCACACGAAGAATTTTATCCACCGAGATATTAAGCCTGATAATTTTCTCATGGGCATTGGACGTCACTGCAACAAAGTATGTTTTTTTTCTTAACCTAGCTTTTATTCTAAGTCAAAACTTTCTACTAGTTGGTACTTTGCTGAGAGCCAAGCGTAAATCAAATAGTAGCGCACCGAGAAAGGCCCTTTGGAGTCGAACAAGTGGCCATTCTCTCGTATTATAGAGCAAGAGATGTTACTTTAGAGTGTATCATGTGAACTGTAGAATTACAATCCTGCAAAATTTTGTTTATTTGAAAATAGCAATTTATTTTGCCTTGAATGGTACTGGCTGGATTGGACCAAATGATACACGATGTTTTCCTCCATTTTCGTGTATTTCCGCTGATGAACAGCCGAGAAATGAGCAGGATCTCTAAAATACCATTTACCACTTGGTGCAATCTAACCAACATATAAAAGGTCCTCTTGACTTTAAATTAAGGGTTAACAAAAATAATAGGTAGAGTGCAGCGTTCAAAGAAGGAATTCGTCGCAAACCCGTGCAAAACTGATAGAATTGGTAACGAATTTCCAATTTAACTTTTAGAACCATTTCCATTTACCAATTCTATTCAATACATTGTCAAGCGATAATAATGTTAGTATAGTGAAATCAGATCTGATTTTGAAACTGATTTTGCAATAAAAAAATATGTAGCCTTAATAGTGGCGCACCCGTCCTTGACCCGTGGAGGTTTTCCATAGTAATAGCATAGCACAGCGCGCTACGATTTGAGAATTTCCTTTAATATGAAATTAAACAATACTCTTCTTGGGCATAGTTATACTTGATCGATTATGGACTCGCCAAAAAATTCCGTGACTCTCGGACTCGCCATCATATCCCTTATCGTGAGGATAAGAACTTGACTGGAACTGCTCGCTATGCCTCCATCAACGCCCACCTCGGAATTGAACAAAGGTCTGGGCTAATTACTTTAATTTTGATCAATTGAGAAGGATTCGTATCCTTTTTAGCCGTCGTGATGATATGGAGTCCCTTGGATATGTCCTCATGTACTTCAATCGCGGAAGTCTTCCATGGCAAGGACTCAAGGCGGCAACCAAGAAACAAAAATATGAGAAAATCAGTGAAAAGAAAATGTCAACTCCAGTGGAAGTTCTTTGCAAGGTAATTCAAGTTTTTTTTTTTAAGTTTAGAAGAATTTGACAGAACAGCAGGGCACACGTATAAGTATTTTTATTTGTTTTTAGGGCTATCCAGCAGAATTCGCCATGTATTTGAACTATTGTCGTGGCCTACGATTTGAAGAAGTCCCAGATTACATGTATCTTCGTCAGTTGTTTCGCATTCTTTTCCGCACTCTGAACCACCAGTATGACTACACCTTTGATTGGACAATGCTGAAGCAAAAGACGGCTGCGACCATGGCCGCCACGAATCAGCCCCAACCTCAAACCTCCCCCAACACAAAAACAACGATCGTTGGTGGTACGACGGTGACTGGAGGCGGCTTAGCATCAATCGGGAATTAATCACCCCTCTTTCTGGGTCTTCGGTTTCAAGGTTTTATTTAGAGAAAGTAATGGCGTTTGTGTGAGGAGGAATAGGAAATGGCAAAATGAAATTGGACCCATCACCCAAAGTTCTAAAATTGACTAAATTCTAAATTATAATGCGAGTCTTAAGCGTAATGGATCACTTAAAATTATTATCTCTCGTATTTAATAAGAGTGCGCGGAGAAGCTAGAGAAAATGATAATGAATACGAAAGCGTTTCCAGTCCTTAAATATAAATGTTTCAACTCCAACTCCCCACCACACACTTAACTTGTATGTCTGCCATTTCTTTTTGATAATTAAAGTAAATTCCTCCTTGACTACTGTTAATTAATTTAGGAACTAACATGGTTCGCAGTATCACACTGACTCCTAAAGTAGGCTATCCACTCATACATTTTTACTTTAATTAATTGCAATAACTCTTGATTTAAATTACAGAAAATAAACGTAAGGTAAACTGAAAGGAGAAAGTCAGCTGTCATCGTGAGTTTTGCTTGATTGCTTTTCTTTTGGTCTAAAACTAATAATTAGTTAATTCGATTCCGTGCGTGCGTGGTACTAAAATTCGTGGTGCAGATAGTTTTTTTTTCTGGAGTTGGATTGCGCAAAGAAAACATCGGCCATTTTGAGCGCAGCACAGAATTCCTGTTTTTTTTCTCGTTTAGTCGATCTCACATCTCGTGTTCAACACCGGAGAGCACAAGCCAGCCCTCAATATAGCCCAGACAGTTACCGTAAAGCTTCGAAACGAGTCGGAGCCAATAGAAAACGAATACAAACGCTGAAAATACTAGAACAGTGACACTGACAACATATTTAGTATTTGGAATTTAATCAGGAACGAGGTAGTAATAGAAGACGGAAGCAGTTTTTGTCCAATTATTAACTTAATTCCCAAGCATTTTAGAGGTGATCTTACGCGCGTCCCTTTCCATTTTCCCCCGTCCTACAGAGGTCCCCCAAGTTATTACTTTTTTTTGCTTGTTGACATTGGCCTATAAGCGTGGTCAATGTTTGCGTGTTCTAGTAAGTGGGGGACTGGGGGAGGGTGGTCTCGGCCTGTTGAGTTGACTGGGAAGTTTCGAAGTCTGGAGCTAATGGGCTTTCTGCTGGGCAATGAACGTGGGGTTGACCACCGAGGAGCCTCTTGCTTAGACAGAGGCTGAGCACCATCTTACGCATAACCACCCAAAACCCATGTTCAGCCAGCCTCTACGACCGCAACTTACCAGGAGCCTTACATATAAAAAGGTCTTTTTTCGCGGGTGGCAAGTTCAAAATTTGGTGATTCACATGATACTTGTGGCAAACAAAAATACGTCTCTAGATGATCCCTTTTCCAAGAAAGGTCAATTTGTAATGGGGTTTCGTTTCCAGAAACGAGACTTGGCCAGTTTCCGTTTCGTTTCCGTCTCCAAATTTGTTAGAAACAAAACGAAAATCCGTTTTCGCTTTGTTTCCTTTTCCAATTTGGAAACTGGCCGTTTTTTTTTTAATGAGACGGGGATAATAGGCAGAAAAAGGTAAAAAATTTCCAACTATTGTTGAATTTATGTATTGCATATTTTGCTTAATATATTATTTCAAATATTGTCTTTTTTCATGCATGTTCATTGTTCAATGATTTTGTGATATAATCTCCAAACATGTACCTCACGCAATTCAAAATTGGATAATTTCTAAAAGAAAAACCGTAAAAAGGCTTCTTACTGCAATGATTATGAGTTGACGCATTAAAAAAAAGTCGTTGTGTCCAGGTATACTTTATGAACCAAAGGGGTACAATTTTGATGGCAAAAGTTTTGGCAAAATATTAATTTAAATAATAACTTTTTATTTTAATAGATGATTTAATATTAATTTGTAATTATGAATCATAAGAATTGACTGTTTTTAACGTTTCGTGTATTATATGTACGAAAATTCGAATGGGCCCATGGGCCCACTATACCGCACTGATAGAATTTTCTACCGTTTCCGTTTCTAAACTAAATAAAATGTAAATAGGCAATCAGGAACCCAAAAAAAGGATTTTGGCCAGTGACAACCTTCTTACCACTTTTTCTATTTTTTACCATACCACTGTTATTTAACGGTATTTAATGGTAAAAATGGTATTAATGGTAAATAATGCATTTAAATACGGGTGACCACAGCT
>VYYI01000649.1:0-27885 GCA_021029175.1 Bilobella aurantiaca
TTTTTTTTTTATTCAAGTAAAGAGGAGGTTTTACATTTGACTAAGTCGGGAATATACCGTGCGTTTTTTTATGCTTGGAGCAGAAAAACTAGATACGTCGTGACAATGCTCAGAACGTAGAGGATAGTTGCCCGGGAGAATACAAAAAAGCCTCCCGCCGAAAATGCAAATGGATTCATTTGATAGGCCAGAAGCTGAATGTTAATTAGCTGGAGGTCATGTGAGCGCGGATTTTGAATTCGCAAAAGACTCCCGGTAACGCACCCTTCAAAGCATTTCCCAGCATGGTACACTCGACCGATGCACACGAGCACAATGTGTAGTCTCACCGAGCACGCGACGCAGTTCCAGATTATTACTGCGAGCCTCATTCCAAGGCCCGCATCCATCGGCTGCCCAACTCTGTCGCTCAGGACTCGAATCTCGAGGAATAGGAGGAGGCAAACACTGGTAACGAGCCAGGCGGTGTTGAGCGCCAAAATAGTACCAAAAATGCAGTTGACCGCCGCTTGCTGCTGCGCTAGAAATCCGTAGCGCTCCATCGCTTTCAAAATATGCCCAACTCCGGCAGTGGGCGGTTTGACCTTTGACCCGATTTCTGCCAAGATCGCTACGGGTCCGCTGCCATTTTTTGCGTCCGCGTATGAATTTTCCAATGTGCGGTCTTTACGCGAAGCGATTTCGCGCACTTCAGCCATAAGCGCTTCTCGAATAAGGTTGATGGAGTTGAAGAAGCTGATTGCTAGCGCTGGACATAGTACTTCAACGAACGAAATCGCTGCGCCGGAAATGATGAGGATGTAAGCTTCGAAAATCGCTCCAGCGATTATGACATTGGTTGATGGCTCAGCGACATAGTAAATGAGGGAAATGTGCTGTTTGGGTCGCCAGAGAAAGCCGATCGCTGAAAGCGCTGCTGAAATACTAGTGATAAGTACGTAGGCCTTGTAGAATCGGCGTGTGTAGACGATAGCGTTGTTGCAGTCGATAACTATCCTCAATTTCTGTACCGTTTCCGAGTCTTCGAAAAAGGCTCTGATGTCGTTTCGTTTGATGAAACAGAGAATGAGGGTGAATATCGGAATGGAAACGATGGCCATCCAGAGCCAAATTTGCGTTAGCGTAACTATGCTCTCTGAGTTAACGAGGCTGATAACGAGCTGAAAACTGAGGTAGCAGAGGTAGATAGACAGGATGCCCAGATTTGCACAGGTTTTGAGGCAGGCGGGTGACGTCCAGCGAAAGTAGAGTGTTGCGCCGCAGAATTCGAGCGGAAAAACGCCGAGAAATTGGTTCATACGGATGACCTGACCCATTAGGGTCTTACGATCGTGCTCAGTACCCATGCTAACGGATGCCCATGTAGCGTGAGTCAAAGACAATGGAATAGTGAACGTTTGTCGTTAACGCCGTGATGGCAACTGAATGGTGGTGAAAGCTTTTCCTCGCTTTCTCTTTTGCCTCGTCGAAATCAATGAGTGAAGTGATGACTAATTTCCTGTTTGCTTTCCATAGTATAATCTACTTAAAAGAACAAATTTCGAAATGGGTCCGGTTTTCAAAAAATATAAAATTTTATTTTCTGATGCTAGTGTATAGCAAATCAGTAAGGTTACTTTAAAGAAAAATGTAGTAGTATTTAAATATAATATAATTTCTAATTTATCAAATTTATCAGCAACAAATTTTATCCTTAAACTGATAGATTTTGTAGACCTGTTATTATTTAGAACAACTTTGATCAAAATTTTAATATGCAGCGCAATTAAATTGCCAATTAGGAATATTATATAAACATACACCCCACGTCGTCCTTATCCAACTCTATCAAATTAGTTGGCTTACTGACTATTTAAAAAAGCATTAGTAAAGCTTCTATCGATCAAAATTTGTATTCAAAACTTAGCAACACAAACTACATATAACACATAAAACAGTACACTTTCAACATATTTCCTACAAAGTAACAGTATAGCAATAATCATAATTTATGTAAAGTATCATAGTACCTGCTGTGCATACTACTACACATAACACTAATTTAAGTAATTGTACAGAAAATTTAGCACTAAGCCTAAAAATGCGGAAAATTGAGACTTTGCTTCAAGCACTATTTGCCACAAACCTTATACTGGTTTTCATAACTGTATTATTTTTAACATAAACGAAAACACACATAGACACACATCTACCCAAGTTATATTACCACTAGTGCAATTTTTAATAGATTAATTTACTATGAAGTTTTGTTTATAGCTATGTTTTTGTTTATAAACCAAAGTGTTGTTACAGCCGCCAACTCTGCGGAGACTGAGACTACAACTACAAATGTGTTCATTTCTAAAAGTTGTTACCATACAAATTAAATATGGTTACAGGTCACGTGGAAGTGTTTACACGAACTTTGCACATAGTTCTTTGGTTGTGCAACATTGTTGCCGAATTTTCCTACGCAACATTTATATACTATCGTTTCTACGAGGTATTAAGTACAAAGGAGTTGGCAGAGTTGAACAAGATTCACCTTGCTATACACACTGCTTGAACGGCAGGCATCACCATAATTGTTGCCGGACATATTTCGATTTGTCATCGAAGAAGGGAATTTGCAGATTTTGCAAATTGTTTATTTTTATTTATAAACAAAATGGAAAATGACAAATTACTGACAAATGTAACAGAAGCAAATCGAAGACAAGATACTTTTGAGCGCCCAAATTGCTCCATTTCAACCGTGGATTACTGTTTGGACAAATTTCGTTACAGTGCTTTTCTTCTCATCGTCACCACAATTTGTGACTTCATTCCTCGATCAGGCCCTGCGTGAAAGTTGGTTAGTTTTAGTGATCTTTGGACTCATTGACTACTTTTCAGTGCTATGCATTTGGTTTCAAACATGGTTTGTAGCTGGTTTAATGATGGTATATTTTAAAGTATCGACAACTATCTTCTCCGATATTCGGTAAGAAACCTGAAGTTTGCTAAAAGACGCATTATCATTGTAAAAAGTTTATTATAATTTCAATAACATTGAACTATATAAGTTGTAAAAACACACAATTTTTTGCAGTAAAAGTTAATTGCTAGAATTAGAATAACGCTATCAATACAAGTACAGTATGAGGTTCAATGTAACTGTGATGTTTAAAATTAAAAAAATATTTCACTAAAATTGGTACAAAAATAACCAATGCAAATAAATTTTACCACAAATGCAGACTCAAAACACACCCAATCAAATTGAACATAATTTTAGTATACTCCCATTATTATTCATTATTTATTCCCAATAATATTAATATATTAATAAAACTCAAAATGACTGAATAAGCGCTCGCTATACAAATGCCACAAACATTCTAAGTAGAATTGGAATACGACATTGCAAAAAAAACTCTTATTAATAATAAGAGTGTTTTTTTACAATTGTAATAAGTTATGAAAATTGTAAAAGAACACTCCTACACTACTACTCAATAAATTGCAAGAAAATTTTCAACGCAATTTCTACAATACTTCTTAAACTAACACTCAAAAGTATTAAAGCAAACTCCCATTGTAATTGCAAAAAAAACACCCTTTTGCACTACGACTTAGTAAATTGCAATAAAACTCTACACGCAATTGCTTACCATACTTTTGCAATAACCACTCAATAGATAAAACTTTCATTACAATTGCAAAAGCACGCCCAATTTTAATGGATCAAAATTCTATAATGGAAAATAACAATGGTTGACATATTTTTCTGAAATGAAGGCGGCTTTCCGAAAAAAAATTAAAAACCACGCACAGTTGCACGCATTAAAAGTACGACTTTTAATTATACTAATTGCTTTTGCCAGGTGTAAAACACATTTGGGGTTAGATGAAATGCATGAAGATTTTCTGTTATATCGCTCTCTGCAAGTACTGAATCAAAAGTTCAACGAGTGCTTTGCACCGTTAACTCTCACTATTTGTCCTTTCGCGACGTTTATGATGAAGGTTATTTGCGGTGTTGCCACAATCAAGTTGTATGATGACCTTCCCTTGGCTGTTTTTGCAATATTCCCTATCGTCAAGATAGGTATCAGCTTCCCCACAAATCTTATCATAAAAATGGCAGCAAGGCTGCATCTAAGTAGTTTAAAACTGTTGAAAGCTTGGAAAGGAAACCAAAATCATGGTAAACTTGGCAACGTGCGCGTTACCTTTGGAAGGTCATGCAAACCAGCAACAGTAAAAGTCGGCTCATTTACCTCCATTGGCATGCACTCTGTCTCCTTATACTTGTCATTTGTCATTGAATATACAATATCTGCTCTACTAGCAATGGAATTCGAGTGAATTTTTTTTTTAGAAATTTTCTGATTTAAAAAAAAACGACAAACAAAATCCTAATTATAACTTAATTTTTTTACGCTCATCAGTCCATCGCTAATTACAAAACATATTTGTTAAACACAATCATATTATCCCGAATTGTGGCGGTTGTGCTAATTAGGGCTTTAATTAATGTCAATTAATGTGAACTAGGTTAGCGGACTTGAGGTTTGTAAATTTTACGAAAACCCACATATGGCAACAATGCGATAAGTAATATTTGTTAGTCGGAGCGTTTTGCTTCTTGTGACAGGAACTCAGAAGGAGTTGGTAATTTTTTACAATATTTAATATATAATGTATATATAATATATCAAAATAAGTGTAATTCGTGCTATATATATTTAATTCAAAAACAAATACATATGTTTGCGTATCTCCTATTGGGAAGTCGAGCTTTTGCAGTTATTGCCAACTTTTAACAATTTGCATTTGTTGTGCATGCAACATGATCATGAACACAAAAACTGTTATGTTTGCATGCAATGCTTTTGTTTTCATTATGTTAACTTATCATTAGATTTTGGCATGCAAGACTCACGAGAAATGTATAATTGTGTTATACAATATACATTGTATAATGTAGAAGATTCGAGTCAGATTCAAATTAGTTGTCCAGGAAGTTGCGTGTACTCAATGGATTGCTGCCCCGATGACAAATTGAAAGAGAAATGTTGTTGCAGAGAAGCACCATAAAGTAAAACCTTTCAGCGTACAATTAAAGTTAATTGCAATTAAAATTAGAATGTAATGCATTTACAATTAGAATTAGTTGCATTCACAACTATAGTTAACCGAATTATTCCCTAAAGCTGGAAGTGATCGTGATTTCAATAAATAGACTCAATAAATTCAAATTCACAAAATTCTTTTATTCATTTCAACCGACGCTACACTGATGATGATTAGTGATGTTTTGGAGCCAATAAATTTATTCCTTCTTCTCTTTGCACACCTGAAATCAATACAAGTATTCGATTATTCAAAGAATTTACTCAAAATTATGAAAATTTATACTTTTTTTTTTATTCAAAATTTTGAAATGTTTCAAAACATTTGTGTTACATACCTCCTTGAGGGTGGTCCAGATGCACTTGGTGAGGGGGGTGTATGACTTGCACCCCTCGGTCGTAGAAAGGGTTTCGTTGAGCTTGCTGTTGCAGTCAGAGATTCCCTTGTTGATGGCATCACGAGAAACTTCGGGGAATGAGGCTTCGACGTGCTTCTCGACGGCATCCATGTCCAATTTTCCGTCTTCAACCAGGTTCAATTTCTCGAATTTACAGGCAGCAAAGCACTGTGAAATTTAAAATTGTTAGAGAAAGTGACAAATGTGATAAATTCGTCATGCAAAGTGACAAGTGTGACAAATTCGTAATATAATGCGACATATTTGACAAATATTATCGCTAGGTATGGGTATGCTGAATCATACCTTATTTGTCATGATTACCAAAATATTGTTTGAATATTCTTACCGCATCGAGTTTAGGGAACTTGTGATGGAGTTGGTGGCTCATCTTGTGATGGTGGCTCATTTTATGGTGGTGGCTGTGCTTGTGGTGGTGGTTCTCGGTTGATGGGGCTTCAGTGGGCATTCTTGCCTTCAGCTCCTTCCAGCAGGTCTTCTGGGCAGTCTTGGCTTCCTCCGTGAAAACCATGTCCTTACCCTGGCACTGGAACTTGTGGTGATGGTGGTGGTGTCCGTGTCCGTGGTGACCATGGTGACCATGATGCCCGTGGTGTCCATGACCTATTTCAAGCTAATTTTAAGTCATGCGCATTTTACACATAGGTTTTGAATATCCCTCACCTCCGTGGTGGTGCCCTTCGTGGTGATGGTGGCCACCGTGGTGGTGCTCTTCTTCGACTTCGGCTTCCTTCTCTTCGCTATGCTTTTCTTCCTTTTCTTCTTCGTGATGGTGATGAGCAAAGAACTTGCCGGACTAATAACAATGCCAACAAATTAATGCAAATTATGAATAAAAATATTTGTACCATAAACAGTATATCAACTATTTTGAAACTTTTGAAAAGGTTATATGCAATATTTATGATAATAGAATTAAAATAAAAACTTATTTTTTAAAAATGAAAAACAGAGGAGCAAAAGAACACAACGCAGCGGCGCTCCGTAGCTAGTAAAAAGTTAATTTACTTAAGACTAGCCAAATGCGCCAGTCCTTGGATAGGACAATCCCGAATTTCAAGTTAAAATCCTCTGGTCATAGTACAGGCTTGTTTGGTGATAGTAGATGATAGTACAAAAAATTTAGTGGAAATTGTTACTATTACTATTAGTGGTAATTTTTGAACACTTTTTGAAACTTACCACACTAACTGCGCAGGAGAGGCCGATGGCCAACAAGATGAGAGTTTTGGAGTTCATGTTTTTTTTGGTGTACTAATTCCAGGAGGAGGAACTGAATGAACGATTAGGATGATCAAGGCCTCAATTTATGCAAATCACCAATTCCGGTTGAGTCCATAGCAATTTTTAATCATTTCCGTTTTGCATTCTCAACACAATTTGATTTGATGCTGGCAATTAGTTAGCTTCAATTCAATGTCAAGAGCAAATTGTGAAAACTTTCAAAACGGATCCGGCATGAAAATCCGTCAGAAAACGCCCTCACGCAACTCGGGCAACAATGACGCGTGTACCAATTTAAATAAATATTTATTTAATCATTGAGAATCTAGACTATTTTACATTAAGCGTTTACATAATCCAGCAATATTTGACCTTCTGAAATATGCTGATACATTATATAATAAGTATAAGCATTAGGACGAGTAACATATGTATCATCTAATCCTACCTAACATATTTACAACATATGTACATATCTACTCGTAGAGGCAACACTCCACTTCCGCGTTATTGTTCTTGCAGGTCCTGTAATTCCTCCGTTTCTCAGTATATCCGGTGGCGCACTTGAACGTTTTTAACTTGGTTTGTATACATCTTGTCCAGTAGCAGGATGTAGCGGGGTTTAGAGATCTAACTGCACTCGCATCTACAATATACAATTTGCAAAATTAATCATTGAGATATCTTCGATATTCAATTTAAACTAAAGCAAATAGTATCCTACTATAAATTTTAAACAATTATAGAATTGTATTTCGAGTCCCTGTTAACCCTAAAAAGTTACAAAGTTGAACATATATTATTATATTTATATTAATATTATATTATATTTAGTATAGTATTTTTATAGCTAGTATTATATTATACTAGCCAAAAAGCCCGTCCTAGGACTGAGGGTGGTGCCCCTTTACACTATGAAGTGGAGACTTTTTGTGTGACCTTGCCCCCCCATACATCCCTCTTTCATTACCAGAAAAGTTGTTCCCATGCAAACTCTAATGTATGGCTAAAGTCTGTTACTGCGCATATTCAAAAAAGCCTGTACTAGGACAGGAGTGTATTAATTCAACCTGTTCGTCTGCCTGCCCTAGGACGAGCTTGTTTGGCTAGTCATATCAACATTAACAATTTAATATCAAATAAAAAAATACCCATATCATGGGGAAAAGATCCAAAAAGCTTAGTTTTTGGAACCCAAATTCCTGATGCAATCCAATCAATTTACGCACACAACTTTTTTTTTAAATGTATATTTGTATATTATGCTATAATGCTATAATATTAGATCGATTACCTTCCACGAGAAACGCAGGAGCGGAAAATTTTGCTAAATCCAAAATTAGTATAACAAATGCAGCAAATCTGATTGAGAGCATGTTGAGTCGCTTTCTCAGAGAATAGCCTAAACCAAAGTGAAACTGATCAAGAAAGCGAATCAAGAATCTGTGTCATCTTTCTCACGTCATGTAATTCATCAAAGATTCATATGCTGCCTAAGTCGGTCAATTGAGTAAAAGGGGAAACTGGTTCTTTTGTGTGTATTTTTTACGACAATGTTTACAAACAAATCTTACTAATTTTACTTTGAAAATCATAGAACAAAGAGTTTGAACGTTTGGAACCGAGAAATTTGCAATTACTTCAAAATAGGTCATTTTTCTATCTGTTAGAATTAATGAAATACAGAATTATAATAATTAAACTATGAAAATTAATTAATTTAATAAATAAATTAATAATAATTATATTCTCGTGAGTAGATTGCCAAATTCACCTCTTTCACTAACATAGATATCCATAATCTTGTGATTGGTGTATCAGTGTGTCGCACCGATTTCTTGTGTGGTGCGCAAAATACGGTAAGGAATAGATTTTCTTTTACATAATATAAATAAATATATATAATAAGAATTTATTAGCAGATACGTTCCTCATGTGTAAATTGTGTATGAAACAAATATGGCAACAGCGTAGAGCTGTTAAAATGTGAGTAAAAGGTCGATAACGGTAGAAATGACAGTGTCGTGTAGTATTGTCATGAGTGAATTTTCTTCAATATGATACGAACTGCCAATATTCCACTTTAAGGGTGGACACGACATGATAAATCGTGACTTTGACTTGATACTGCAAACTGTTCCGAGTTGGAAATTCGTTCTGAACGTGGTCGATAGCGTAGTGATACGGGATGCCATTGGTAGAATTATCGAAAACACGCCGAATGTAACCAGTCCAATCATAGCAATGAGGGCAATCAAAGCAGGGTTCAACCGATCAAAGAATCGGAATACGCAATAAATTGACGTCACCATCATAACGCAGGCCGTGAGTAAGGCAGCAGGTAGTATATAATATGCGACATCGTTTGCGACAATGTGAAAAATTTGATGAGCTCTGTAGACGCTGCGTAACGTCGCTCGAGCGGAAACTCCAAGAAAATGACGAGTCATCCTACAACGCACATCATTCTTGTTATAATATGAATAATGTATAAATTTATAGTTTTAGTTTATTAGACATAGCCAAACTAGCCCGTTCTAATATTCTTTGAATTTCTCGGTTCCCCTTGTCAAAATATGGCATGTTGTAAGTGCGTTAGATTTTACTAGCTGGCAGTAGCCGCTGCGCGGCACTTCTTTGCTGATATGGTATAAGCAGACTGGCTAACTTGTTTTACCAGATATGGTTGGTATATCGGTTACGTTCGTAACTATCTGCATTAGTTAACCATAACAGGTAACCTTACCAATGGTTCTGATATCGGAACCATAGGGATATGGCGTTGACGTTGACGAGTATCTGTGACACAAAGAGTAGAACCAGGAACCAGTCGATTGTGGTTACCGTTCCCACAGTAAGTACTAGCATGGCGATTCCGCCAGGAATATACGAAGCCACCAACTTCGGTAACCACATAACATCCCAATTTCCTCTCATCAGAATCGCGCATGCGGGGCATGTGAGTGCAAAATTTGCAAGCGGAATTATTAGGAACATTTTGAGGAGCCACTCCAGTCCGTCAATGCGTATTCGTCGCTTGCGAAACAAAGCTTCTGTGGCAAATTAAAAAAATACGTTCTTTACGCATACTATCTTTTATAATATATATAATATATAATTTTTACTAAGTAAAATAAATATTACTATTTAATTTATTCTATTGCGTAATTCTTACATTTTACAATTTTTTATTAAATATTATTCAAAAAATGCTTTATATAGTATAATTAGCCCGTCCGGAAAGAAGGCATTTGTTAATTTTTTCTTTGTTATATTTTGAAATTGCTCTAGGACGGGTTAGTTTGTCTAGTTTTAACTACTATAGCATTTCTGCAGAAAACGAGCATTGCTGCGCCCATACTCCTATTCACGCACACAGTTCTTATTATATAAAAAGCTAGAGTATTTCAGTATTATTAAGTACAATTTTTGAATGCACTTTACCAAGACGGTTGTTAAATGTAACGAGGCCGTTGGCGTAGGCTAGTATTTCATTATAATTTGTACTGAATAGTATATGTATGGAAATGATAAGTACACTTGTGGCAATAAAAAATACAAGGAAAATTGCATCGCGTACAAGATGACACCAGAGGACTATAACTGTAGAAAAGTATGCAAGAGTCAGAAAGTGGCAGAAGAACGCAAAGTACACGGCAATTTTCCAACTGGGAATATTTGTAGAACAAATTTGAAAATGCTTAGCATTCGCTTTAATATATCCATTATCGCCTTCATTTGCATAGGGACTTATCCCAAGGAAACACCAAAACTTATGCACAATTGCGATAGCTCGAAAAGTCCCTTCAGAAATCATCTTATCCAGAACCTGTAAAATGTCTGATAGAATGTGTAAAATTTCTAAACACAATTTTTCTGAAAAGCTGTGCGAAAAAAGCAGATATTAAAATCCTTTAACTTAAAAGCTTTTCTAAACTTTTAGATATAAACATTTATATTATAACATAAGTTTTTTAAATATTAAGCAATTTAAAGCCAAGGTTTGTTGACACAATCAAGGTCGGTAAACTCCGTTAATTATTTATAAGTCTTAATGGGTTTACCCTTGCTTCAATCTAAATTTAGAAAAGTGCTAATAATGCTACTTCTACTTTTTCAACAAATTTCAAAAATTTGAATATCAATTTAGTTTTAGAACAATTTTTGATTAAGATTTCGAGTTTTGAATATTCAAAACTCCTAACGCAAGAATTTGCTTTTAATTTTGCTTATCTAATGATAAAAAAAATGATAAATTCAAATAAAGTTTTACTGTTGAAGTATTTGCGTACAAAATTTTGAAAACACATTTTCTGTTTTATTTTTTCTTCCACAATCATAAATTTTGGAGAAAAACATTGGCAACAAATTTCAATGGTAAAGTTCCAAGTTGTCAACTTGACAAAGTTGATAAATTTAAAAATTTGATAAATTGATAATTTCTTTAGGCCTTTGACTGGCTTTTCATTGTCTTTTGTTTTTTGTAGGCCCTTCGTAAGGCATTCCTGAATTCCTTGGAGCGACAAGCGTAGATTAGCGTGTCCAGGATCGCTTGAAGAAGCAGAACTGACCGGATGTGGACCAATAGGTATGTCCAGAGGGTGTCCACAATGGGACACCCCACGTGACGTGTCCCCATTTCACAAGAACGGTGGAGTGGTATGATAATGATAACAGGCAAAATGAAAATCCACATTGGAATCATGATAAGCAAAACTGTCCGAGCGAAGCGAATCGATGGAAATAACCTTCCAACCTGAAATGATAGAGCGTTATACTGACATTATAGATATTAAACTGATTAATTAAATTAATTGTAGTTAGGGTTAGCTAATTTAGTGTAGCTAATGTTAATTCAAGTCAATGCAACACACGAATTAATAATAATTAACTTAAAAATATAAAAAGTATAAAAAGCCAGTTAAGAACGTCCTAGAACCAGAAAAAAATTATTTTCAAGTTTTACTCCCGAGGTGTCACGCACACATATTCGACGATTATATATATAAATTACTCTAAATGTGTCACGCACGCACACATGGCCATTATATTTAGAAAATTTCTTAAAAAGTGTCACGTGGGGAATTTCCACTATTATATAAAAAAAATTCCTGTCAAAATGTCACGCACGAAATTTCGACAATCATATAAGGAAAATTTCTGGCGATGTGTTACGCACGCATATATCAAAATTATATACAGAAAGCACGACTTTTATTGTTAGTAAAGTAACTGTTTAAGTTACTTACATGGAAAACATGTGTTCTGCTGAAATGCAAGTGACGGAAAAAGTGATGACGCGTTGCGCTGGGCACATGAACGTTGTGCTGCCCTCTGAGGGAACTAAATGAGAAAAGAGAGCGACATCTTCGTGGCGGTGGCTGTAAAGCGTCCGTTCCATCTCCCAGCGATCCAGTAGTCTCTTCCAGCTCTTTTTCCAGCGACGCTTCCAGCGCCATTTCCATATTAGCAGCGATAGATATCGGCATCATTTCCGGAAGCGACGATGTTCTAATAATTGTTGGCGTCATTCCCTCTGCGCTCGAACCCTCGTACGCCAAATTTTGCATGTTTTCAAAAAGTGGTAAATTCTGCATATTTTCAAAAAGTGGTAAATTCTGCAAGTTTTCGAAAAGTGGTAAATTCTGCATATCTTCAAATCGTGGTAAATTTTGCAACTTTTCACCATCTAGAATCGCAATTTGATCATCGGTAACCTTTGTGATCATGTGATCAGAGTTCGTTGACACCAGGGGAATGTCAGGGATGCTTGTCATGGCTGTGACAGGGGCAGGATTGGGGTGGCCACAGTTGGAGCACAAGAGAGGCCGCGGTTTACAGCCCGTTGCACCCGAAGTGTAGATGGCGGTTAGTTGTCTTTTGGCAATGCGCAGGACTCTAATGTTGAATACTAGTGTAAGGATAGAGCAGAGCGTAAGCGTAACAATGAGGTATTTTAATTGGAGGAAATGAACGCGACAGACGACGTCTTGTAATCCGTTGGAAATTGACGACCAAGATAAAATTCCACCTATAATTAACACCAACAAAAATCCAATTCCTACCTGTAAAAAAAGTTTTGTTTAGATTATAAACAAAGATGCTATCAATAAACAAATTGTTTATCCTGCTCTTCCATTGTTTCTCTATTGTTTTTACTTTCCAATAAGAAACAAATCTTAAAATTTTACTTATTGATTTCTTACATATTTATTCCAATGTGTTGACAGCATTGCTTTACTTAAGATTTTGATTCTTTAGAACAATTTGTTTTTAAATTTAAAAAAAAGTGTTTCTGTTTAAAGTTTTAAATAAGGTTTGATTTGTTTTTAAATTACCTTTTTGCTTTAAAAATTTGTTTCGTTAAAATTTTAGTTGCTTTTAAACTATTCATTTTTCTTTATGTTTCTTTTTGTTTTAAAGTGTTTTTTTTTGTTTGTTTTTGTTCTAAAGTTTTATTTTGTTTTGTTTAGAAAACTCACATGTTTGTTTGAAGCGACGGCTGAGTAGACGAATGGATAAGCGACAGCGACATATCTGTCGAGCGACAATAGCGTTAGCAGAAGCATGTTAAGAATGTATGGGATTCCGAGCGTGGCTTTGTTGATGATGCAGAGTTGCTTCATGGAGGGTGGGAGGATGAGGAGCAAGAGTTCAATGACCTTGTGAACCCCAATGAAGAGGTCAGTGACACAGAGGCAGGCCATCCAGAGGTGACGGGGCTTCCAGAGGTCACGTGACCCACCCACCACCCACAACACCCACAAATTCACACCGAAGATCCCTCCCGCCAGCAAAATCCCCCACACGACCTCCCCCGTGCCATAGGGGTAAAACCACGTGTCCTCGATATCATCCCCCTCCAAAACACCACCCTCTGTTGTACTCTCCACTTGATAAAAATCGCACGGTATTTTAAGCACCCTCAACGGCTGCACCGTCGACATTCTGCTAAGCGATGCACAGTCTTCAAACCCCTGTTGCTGCTGTACAAAAAAAATACAAGATTACACTCCTTTCAGTTTATATACAAGGAAATACCGTGAGCTTCATAAATTCCGAATTCCGGAAATGGCTCTACGTTGCTGTTTTATTATTAAAACTGTTTTTTAAAAGCAATACTAAGCAATAAATAAAAAAAAAATTTACTCAAGATTTTTGAAATTTTTTCTTTAGATTTTCCATGTTACAGAATTTTTTGTGTCAAGCATTTACATATTTTTAGCTTATCATTTTTTATGCGTTTGAATGTTTTTTTCTTGCTTCTTTTTATAGAACGCACGGTATTTTCGTCGTGCTCAAGGTAAACTTTATTATTACAATTTTAAATCAAAATATAAATTTTAATTAAGTTTAAAGATTTAAATCACTTTATTTAAATCAATGATTGATTGATTGATTGAGGTTTAAATTTGAAGATGTTTACAATACCGTTTTGAAGGAATGGTGGTTGTCTGAGATAAAAACGAAATATGTGCTGTTTTGCGGCGTCTGAAAACTTCTTACAAACTTTCTTACTTTCTTTGCGACTTTTTTTTTCTTGCTTAAGATTTTAAACAATATTTTTTAAGAAAAAAGTCTTTTTAAGCTTTAAATTAACTTATAATTTCAAATTGAGCTTCCAAAAAAATGAACAATGCTTGATGAAAAATTTGATGTTTGATGACAAAATTTGTCTTGAAATGATGACAAATTTGTCATGAAATAATGACAATATGCAGAGGACTTAAAGACGCTCTTTTCGAAGAGAGAGCTTAAAGACGAATGAATTGATGGGAGGTCCACGTGAGGCTTGGTGTCCATGGAGACCGCCATAAAACGGCCTTTTGAATAATGATTTTTCCCTCATTACAGCCACCTTACACCTGTCCTCGCTTCCTGCCTAATTCCCAGTGGAGCAATTAGGCCACACGCAGAAGCATAATGCGCCACTTGGGCCCACTTAATTGCCAACTTAATTAAATCCCTAATTAAATTAACTTTAGAGACAGTGCCCGACACTCAAACGGAAATTAAATTGCCATTACTTGAATCTTATCAATTGGCGCCAAATCCAGAAGAAACCGCTCGATGGCAATGACCTTAACATCCTGATTAGTATGAACTGAGAGAGTGTTTTTGTCACTCAACAATTTTAGAAAATTTCACAAAACACAAAAAAAAAAATTTTTTTTTTGGAAAAAATTTAAGCGGTTAACAATTTAGCGTTTAAATAAGACTGATTTGCTGAAATATTCGTCAGCCATATGGTGTAGAGCGTTTTGTAATTGAGGTCTAAGTGCGGGTTCGAGTCCTAGCATCTCTAACATTTTTTCTCCATTTAGAAACATAATTAGACGAAAGTGTAGAAGATGATGATGGTTTTTGATTTTGAGAGTTTTACTAATTTTTATTTCAAACAATACTTAATTGTTTTATTTTGTAAAAAATAAATAAATTCAACAAAATTTCAAAAAAAAATTCTTTCTTTCTCATTTTTTTTTATTTTTCCTAAAAGTTTCATATTTTTTTATACTCTTGTCACTAGCGGAAATTGAGGGTTCGAATTGGCGCAGGATGTGAAAGTCTTCTTAGGCCAAACGGTGTAAAGTATTTAACGTCGGAGTATGAGCGGGGGTTCAAATCCTAGCATCTCTAACTTTTTCTTCTTCATTTTTAAAACAAATCTGTTACAGAAAGTTATTCAAATTTGAAACTAAAATTTAAAATTTCAGAACTTTTTTTGAAGTTTTAACTTGTTTGATTAATTATGTCACCTTGATTAATAACCCTTTAAATCACTCGACTCCAGTTTTAATCCAGTAATTTCCACCTGTTGGAATTGCATCAGAATAGCCCTCTTTTACAATTAAGTCATTAGTTCTTGTACACATTTGTATTTTAACTGCGTTAATTAATGTCACGTGACTCAGTCCTGGAATTGTATGAGTGACTCCTTGACCCTTTCATTGTACTTGATAAAGTGAGGTCATCAATGAATGATAAATATTCAAAACTTCCTTGATAAATCCTCCTTGTCAAATTGACTTCTTACGTGCGACGCATCCCTGCTCAACCGAAAAAAAGAAGTTTCGTTTTGAAAAAAAAACACACGAAGAGTGCGAGTGATTATTTATTCAGAAACGTTTTGCTGTATTTATCACGTTTTGAAATTACATAAGTTTTCAAGTAACAACGTACTACTAAAGTTTTACTTAAAGTTTTTGAAGTGCACTTGATATGATAAAGTTAGGAGAATTTTCTACCGTGCAGTTGTAAAACTGACAAAAGTGACAAAATCTGCACAAAAAAAAAACTGCCCGCACATGTCATCCCTTCAATCATCAATCATTATCATCAATTATCTGTTGTCAATTGCCTTAATCCACAATTAATTATCACAAATCACTTTAGCTATTGTTCTTCGATAATCGAGGGAAAGTGGCCATATATTACCTCCAAAAAAGTGATTGCGACGCACTTTCCGTGAACTCTTGAAACGCCCCTCATTTATGCTCTGAGGCTTTCGGCACTTCTGAAGCTCACGGTACATTTCTGAGAAAGGTTTCGACAAACCCGGGAAGAGGACATTCCTGTCGACGCTTTTCGACAAACCCACACGGTTAAATTTTGGTTGCACATTTCGGTTGCACATCGCACACGATGCTCAAGGGCGACGGGTGGCGGAAGTTCCGTGACAGCGGCAGCCTTTTGACCGTGCTGACGGTGCTTGGGGTGGCGGTGGGGGTGGCTTTGGGCATCGGACTCAAAGCGGTCAAGAGCGAATGGAGTCCGCGGGAGGTGATGTACTTCAAGTTCATTGGAGAACTGTTTCTGAGGACCTTAAGTGCCCTGATCCTGCCCTTGATAGTTGCGTCCTTGGTGGATGCCATAGGGTCCCTTGACCTTGGCCTGTCCAGGAAAATTGGGACAAGGGCCCTTGTCTACTATTTGGGCACAACAGCGGTCGCGGCGGTCCTCGGCATCATCTTGGGCGTCGTCGTGCGTCCCGGAAGTCACAGTGGTTTTGTACCGGGCGATTCATGCAATGCCGTGGAAGCGTCAACGGTGGAGGACACCTTGCTCGACTTGATTCGAAACGTTTTCCCGAATAACCTTGTTGGCGCTGCACTCGAAGTTGTAAGTTGCACAATCATATCCTCTTTTAAACATATTTTGATAAAATACAGAGCCTTTTTAAAGTGAATTTTTCATTTTTGGTAAAATACAGTGCCTTTTTAAAGTAAAATTTTCGCTTTTGGTTAATTTTAGTGCTTTTTCAAAGTTAAATTTTCACATTTTGTAAAGTATTTTTTAAAGTAAGTTTATCGCTGAAAGTAATCCATTACAATTTGCGATTTGATTTTTAGTAAAAAATAAATATTTGCTATGCACAACAAAAATTTAAAAACTCACTGTATATTCTTCGACTAAAAGCTTTTACATTTGCTTTAATCTTTTTAGGCCAAAACCAAGGTCAACAACACTGATCTCACGATTCGTAAGTGCTTTTTATGAATAATTTTGTGTAACTGAAACTAACATTGGAAGTTAATTACAATTAAAAGTTGACTAATTACAATTAACTTTTACTTTAATTAGCATACGGTGAACGGTCCCTTGAGATCGGAACTGTTCCGGGCACAAATATGCTGGGCCTCGTCGTCTTTGCCATGGTTCTCGGCGTGACGCTGGGAAATATGAAATCGGCGGGAAAGCCCGTTCTGGACTTTTTCAAATGCCTCGGAGACGCTACCATGGTCATCATTACGAAAGTCGTGAGGTACAAAGAGCAGTTTAAAAAAAAACGGTTTTTATGATTCGCACTGTACATTTCCACTGTTTTGTTTCCAGTTTCTCTCCGGTGGCCATTTGTTCTCTGGTGGCTTCCCAACTGTTGCAAGAGGACATTGGAACGGTGTTTCAAAATATTGCCTGGTACTTTGGCACGGTTATGATTGGTCTGTTCCTCCACGGCGTCATCATCTTGCCCCTCCTCTATTTCTTCCTCACACGGTTGTCACCGTTCAAGTTCTTCTACAACATGTCACAGTCTATCGCAACCGCCTTTGGCACCGCATCCAGGTACACTTTTTTGAAATTTTGAAATTTTTGAAATTTTATGATTCTTTTGATTTTTTGAAATTCTCAAACAAGTGCTCTTGAAATGGTATCGTTAAATTATATAGGTGTACAACAGACCAATCCACCAATTTAAATCACTCAATTTTCATCCCTTACATTAAAAAATATGAAATTAAATTTTCTGCACGTTAAAAAGTGTGTAGTTTTTGAAATTTCAAATTTATAATACGGATAATATGGCTGTTGTAAGCACAAATGGCGGGAAAAAATCGATACTTTTTTTTCAAATTGTCGCAAGGTAGAAATTAGATAGGTTGTGTGTTGTGATCAAACTACGATTTTAATCATTTGAAAAAAATATAGCAACTGATCAAGTTCGTTTGATGATTTAAATCATTTGCTTTAAAACAGAGTAAAAAGTAGAATTAAATAAATACAATCAGGAAAATCCTGAGCAAAAGTCAAAATTGTGCAAGGATTTTGATAGGGTACAGGAAATGTTTCTGTTAGGTCAATGATTTAAATCACTCAATTTAGAGCGCGTTTTTTATCATTACAAGAATGTGAAAAAATTCGATTTAAACGGTTTTTTTAATGATGACATTTTTTATTGGAATAGATACTCAGAAAATGATTTAAACCATAAATTCAAATCACCGTGCAAACCATGGAAAAGATGAAATTATGCATACGATGTATTATGTATATTATGTATTTGCATACTTGATTTAATGCACTTTATTGACTGATGATGAGTAATAGTTTTTATTTGATAAAAAGCATATGATAAGCAGCTTAACAGTTTATCATATTATCATGATTTATTTTGTCGGATTATTTAGGTAATCCCTCCTTAATCAGTCAATTGTTTTAAGTTACGTCTCCCAGTTACGTCAATTATGTTAACAAAACGTGTTGCATTTTCCGGTAATCTAATCAAAGGAAAAAGGCTTTCCCATAACTTGTGTAGCATAACTTACAAAATTTGAAATTTTTTAATTGAACAATAACGCAGTGATTTAAATCATCAAAATTTTCGCTTTGCAATCATGTTTTTAAATTCTACAATTCTTGCTCAGTTTTCAATTTTTTTTATTTAACAAATTTAAAGAGTAAATATTTCCTTTTTAACATTTGCTTCATGTGATTAATATTTTTCATTTAATCACTTCAATCAGTTTAAATCATGTAATCATGTTTACATCATGATAATGATGTTTTTATGTTTAAATCATCAATGTAATCATGTTTTTTTAACTTTCATGCTTCTTTTAGCTCCGCTACACTTCCCGTGACCTTAAAATGCCTAGAAGAGAATAACAACATTGACGTGCGTGTGTCACGGTTCGTGATCCCCATTGGCGCCACCGTGAACATGAACGGAACCGCCCTCTACCTCCCCGTGGGTGCCATCTACATTGCCCAACTCTGCGGACGTGCCCTTTCTATTGGGGAACTCATAGCCGTTAGGTAAATCCTCAAATTCAAAATTCCAAAAAAAAAAATTCAAAATTTCGAAAAAAAAAAGGTGGATTTTTTTTTCAAAATTTCAGCTTAATCTCCATAGCAACGAGCATTGGGGCTGCAGGGATTCCGCAGGTTGGCATGGTGATCATGCTCACGGTCCTCAGCAGCGTCGGCCTCCCCCCGGACTACATCGCATTCATCATGCCCATTGATTGGCTGCTCGAACGCTTTCGAACCGCTGTAAATGTCCTCGGCGACTCTTTTGGCGCAGGCATTGTAGCGCACATGAGCAAAGACGACTTGGCCAACATTCCATTCGCTAACGCAACTGATTCGTCGCAGAGTTCACAGAGTACGGATGACGACGCCAAAGAATATTTAGAGAAAAAAATGTTACCCTAAACATATGTTACGCTCAATAACCTCTGCCCTAAAATGTTAACCCTAGTCATAACCCAAAAACATATGTTTCGTTTGATACAAAAATAAAATGTTATACTTTAAATTATTGCAAACAAAACACTTCTCGCCATGTTTTACAAAATATGTTTTCCCGTTTTTTTTATCCAAAGCATATTATGGCCTTTTGTTTAAAATTGTTACGCATGTGCGTAGGTCAGTTCTGCGCAAGCGCGTAATGCGTTAAAAACCATTAGAATTTAACGTAGGTAATTTGGACGGTGGACGCAGCATGGTGCCATGTTTAACATTCAGAGTACTTTTTTGTTAGGAATTTAATTTCTATTTTTCAGAAACTTTTTGAAATTAAAAAATATGGGTTTTGAAATTTTAAAAATGTGATTTTTGAAACGCTTTAATTCACATGTACAATTCTGACGTATCGAATTGGTTCCAGAAGTTAATGCGCGGCAGGAGTTCTGACTCGGCCATTTTGGGTTCTTCGTTTAGTTCCATGTAGTGATACGCATGCGCGTCATCGATGGGAAGCCAATTTAGGTTGTTGACTCCTGACGGCACTCTGCGAAAAAAAATACAGTGCGTTTCAAAACATTTGATGCTAATATACAAGAACAAATCAAGATCAAAAATAATTTTTCGAAAGTACTTTTTTCTTTTTGTACAGTGCAGTTCATAAGTGTCTGTAGGATCATTGGCTAGAAAAATACATCACATGACTTGCACGAAAAAATTATTATTAGACGTTCAAGTCAAAAAATTTTATCTGTTGTCTTTGGTAGTTTTCAATTTTTTGTGAAGGCCTCTATTATATGTTTTATACAGTGCGATTCTAAAATGCTCGAAAAAAAATTTGTTTGATAACATTTTAAAATTTTACCCAGTTTTTGCAAAATTCACCCAGAGCTTGACCACCATTTTCGAAAAATTTGCATACGGGTGATCGGATGGAATGTATGGAAATGCGTCGAATGGAAAGAAGAATTGCAGCTCATCTGCGTGACACTCTCCGTAGTACTTTGCGCCGCCGTCGTACTCCTCCTGCAGCGAATTTACCCTACTGTGCGTCACTTTGTGACTAAAGTGGTAAAAATAAGCGCTCGGTACATTTCGCACATTTCCGGAATTTCGTGCGTTTCCGGGAATTCGGTCATTTTGAATCTCACTGTACTTTTTCCTTATGTGGTTTAGTATTGTCGCCTCAGGGTGCGTGTATAGCCGGTCCGTGAACATGTCCGTGAAATTCTCGAAATTCCCTTCATCGAGAATCGTTTCACTCACATTTGGGCTGATGCCAAGATAAAATTCCCGAATCTTAAGGGCCATGTCCCTTAGCCTTTCCGGACTTTGTACAGAGTGTTCCAAATAGAGCGTAGGGACGAGAATTTCGGTCCAGTTGTTCTGGAACTGCGCAAGCTTCGAAGGGTCCGTCATCACTTCCAGGGAGTCCTTGAGCCCTTCTGCGTCAACTATGCCTGTAATGAATGGAATCGCTTTCAAACGGCCCGCTGCCAGCGAGTCGAGCGGTCCGAGCGGTAGAAAGACGCTTCCAGGCTCAGAAGCGATGTCGCTGGAAATGGTGAAAACGTAGTTGAACTTGTTTTTGAATTCAAGGCTTTGCAGCGTCAGCGCTTCAGCGCTAGCGTTCCTGAGACAGAGGGTAAGGGCGTCGAGCCCTTCTAGCGTCTCATTGGTCGATGAACAGCCAATCAGAGAGCCGAGCCTCGTCGCGTCGTGCAGAGGGTTCTCGGTGAAGAATCCCGGGTACAGGGCCGTGCCTGATTGAGCGATTGCCCTGTGATAGAGGCCCTTTCCCATGGGAGAGAGCAAGTGAGCCGTCACTAAAAAAATTTGAACCCCTTTTTTAAAAACAATTTAAAAAAATTTTAAACACAATTTTCAAAACTTAAAACACTTTTTGAAACCTAAACATTTTCAAAAGCCATAATAAAAGATGAAAAAAAAAGTAGATTTTTTTTGTAGGTGCTGAGATTCGAACTCCCGACTACTTTGCCAAGTACCCAAACCCTTCGCCGCTGGGCTGAAAGCTCTTCTCATAAAAAACCTCTACAATATCGATCATGCGGCGACAAATTGAATTTGGGAGGTGTAGCTTTACCTCGCGCACGCATGCACGCACGCACGCACAAATTTATGTATAAAAATACCGTGATTGTATAGACTAACCTTGAATGCCGCCAAAACTGTTTCCGAAGATAGTGACGCTACGCCTATTTCCGCCAAAGGAGGCAATGTTATCTTGAATCCACTGTAACGCCATTAGCTGATCCTTCATTCCCTGATTTCCACTTGCCAAACTTGTATTGGTGTTTAAATTTCCTAAACAAAGATTAACAATTGTTTAGTAAACAATTATTGTTTAATAAACAATTTTCAAAAAGGTTCAGCATCACCTAGGACGCCGAGACGAAATTCCAAAGTAACGAGCACAACATCCTCATCCATGAAATAGTCAGCGCCGTACTTCTGCCCACTTCCAAAGGCCCCACCGGCCCCACCATGGATATAGACCATTACGGGAAACTGATTTAACCTTTTGTTCAACTCCGCACCTTCCTACGCAGAGCAGATATGAGAAACAGATAGTTTAGTGGATATGAGGAACAGATAGTTGTGAAATATATAAATTATTACTCTCATCCCAAAAAATATTGTATCGGTTTTCATGCTTTGATTTTTATTTGAATCGCTATGAATTTTTGTTTTTCAGATTAACTTATAGCTATCTTTTGAAATACCCTCCGCCGAGGCAAGAAAATTTCAAAAAAAGTTTTCAAAAATAATTTTTAAAAATCCTTAAAATTCTAAAATTTTGTAAAAATTTTTCTCACAGTGGCCTTACCTTGGGTGTGTAAACGTTGAGGTAGAGGCAGTCTTCACTTCCATCGGTGACGTCAGGTTGATCCGCCAATTTGGCGTCACCAATTCGCTCTTTTTCGATACAATTGCTGCGAAAATATGTAGCGTCGCGAACGCCTTCCCAAGAATCGGCTGGGACAGGAGGCTGTATAACAATACACAATGATGATATAATTTTAGCCAAACCAGCCCGTCTCAGCACAGGAAGGCCCTTTAAGGGTCCTCTGAAGTTATAATGCGCATATCCCATTTCTAACGATAGTCTTGACACGAAACATTAAAGGGATGAAAAAAGTAAGGTGGCCTACGTGGGGCCCTCAACGGTCTGTCTTAAGCCGGGCTTCTTTAGCTTGTCACACACAACAAAGAGTACAAAAAATAAAGATCAATTATACTTCAATATAGAAATAATAATAAATCACGGATAGAGCCATTTTATTGTGCACACACAAACTCGCATTTATATGTATGTATATGAAAAAAAGCATTTCCCGCACGCACTACGCACGCATTCTCGCAATTATATATACTAAACGAAACCCAAAAATTTATTATAATTATTGTTTCTGTCAGTTAGCAGATGACTCCACTGTATAACTGAAGGCTTTTACCTGAAATCTAAGCTCTCCCAAGGGTGGCTTTCCGTAAGGGATGCCGAGGAACCCTAGATAATTTCTGCCGTCACGTGACTTGAGCCTTTTTCCTTGGAGGAGCCCTTGGTCTACTACCACTTGCAAACTGATGTCACTCTTCAAGGGGTGATCTAAGGGGCTACCCAAGGAATAGGCAATATATTGCCCAGTACGGTGGTACTTCCAGAGACCAAATCCGAAAAGGAGCACAAAAGTCATTAAAGTGACTACTATAATGCAAGTATTCCAACTAGAAGAGCCCTTGGTCTCATAAGGGACAACATTAAGGACCAAGGGGGCCCTTTCCCCAGTCTCCGAATTTACTGTATAATACTTCATGTTAAAACTAACTGCTAAGTTAGTTAACTAGTTATTATTTTACTCTAATTTAATTGTCTTCTCCAAGCATAAAGCACATCCTGACGAACTATCCGTTATCTTATCTAAACCCACTCAAGTACCTTCAAAATCAATAGCACTGCTCCTTCTGTGGTATGAGCCACAAACCGGTCATCTCCTAACAACAAAATTTGGAATCTTATTATCTCCTACTCCAAATTACAACAGCATAGTATTAGAGTTACAGTATAAATGATTTCGTGACAAATTATGATATTTAAATGTTATAATGTTAGCAAATGACCATGCAGTAGGTAGAGCATCCCATGCTTCTAAATTAATTTCTCTCTATAGAATTTCAATTTCGGATAAAATTCAACATTTGGCATTTTCTACACGTGTGACATTAAGTTAAAGATTTGACATTTAGTTAATCATTTGACATTTAGTTAATCATTTGGCAATAAATTATGCATTTTGCATTTAATTGAGCATTTAACTTAAGTTTACTAATTATATGACAGCAATTTCAAGAAAAATTTTTTTTGTTAGAAAGGAAGAAAAGCGTGCAAAAAATTGTCTGGTTGAGTTTAGCTTGTCACTAATTAGTGATGAAACCACAATTTCTGTACATTTTGCCATAATTTGCATGACGTAGCATTACAACAAATTAACGCATAAAAATAGCTCCTCTTTCAACCGCTCTCCTAACACTTTTCTCATTAACCAGTTTTCCTCAAGCAAAAATCACGCATTCAATCACACACTAATTAATTAAATGTTGCTAATTAGCTTAATTGTGCCTCTAAGATTTAGACACATTATCAAAGGAAGAAGAGTGTAGCAGCTTTCCATTAGAAATCGTACACGGTAAACTTAGCTAGCATTAGCTAAACTCCGTAATTAAAAATGTTAGCTAAATATTTAACTCTAGTTATAATATTGCCCGTATTTTTCCATTGTGAAGGTAGGAGGGGCAAGGTGAGTGTAATGTGCAATATGTCAAAATCTGTGAAAAAATGTGTGATAGCAAAACCAGCACCTACCTAGAATTTTCATTTGTGAATTCTATCCTAGGGCGGGCTTTTTCGGCTAGTTTCAAATTGTTTATTGTACTA
The DNA here is from genome assembly GCA_021029175.1 of Bilobella aurantiaca. Taxonomy (NCBI): domain Eukaryota; kingdom Metazoa; phylum Arthropoda; class Collembola; order Poduromorpha; family Neanuridae; genus Bilobella; species Bilobella aurantiaca. The sequence goes on from VYYI01000649.1 coordinate 24,657, forward strand.
AAATGCCATTTGTTTATTATAAAGGTTCGACGTGGTTTGCACTTGAAAATTGTTGGACGGAACAAATTGTACCCTTTGGAGAAATTCGACGCTCTTAAGTACCCTATTGACCCGAAAACGATGGTAGTAGAGATCGAGAACGTCGAGATTGAGCCATCTAATATCCTTCAAGGGCTCCAGGACCTTAAGGGTCTCGATAGCCTAATCCTGAAAAATGTAGATTGGGTGGGAAATTTCACGAGGAAGCTAAATTTTCCACTTTTGAAGTACTTTCACCTCAAGAGACTTGAATGGGACTTTGACCTCAGTACAGCGGAGGAAATTTATTCGGTTCTTTTTCTTGAAAATTTTTCAAGTTTGAGTGAAATCCGGATCGAGGCAGAGTTGGGCGGAAGTTTGACATATTTCCCTGAAGAGGAACGGTTAATTTTAGTTGAAGATGCACACAACCTCTTCAAATATTTCGAGTATCATGACCTTGACCTCACGGATTGTACAATAAACAGCAGCCTACTGAATGGTAGAGGAGTGAAACGTTTTTCAGGAAAACGGATTCAAGGCTTGAAAAACGGAAACGTTTCCGTTTTACTGGAAAAACTGGATTCTGTAGAAGAACTAGAGCTGTACTCAAACGTAACAATGGTCGTTGACCTCAATACATTGCCATCGCCACAGGTACATGAACGGAAAACTAGTACAAATAGAAACCTGTACACACGTACACTTTTAAATTGCATAGAAAATGATACGCACGGACGCACAGCCCAATGGCAAATCAAAAATGTTCGCTTTTTATACAGAATGTGCATGAAATGCACATTTTTAGTATTCGAATGGTGTATTTGCATTATATACTAAGAACGAGCATTGAGAAGAGTAAGAGTACATACATAATATTGTGCTACTGTGCATATTGTATATATATATTAATATATTAACATTCTGCATAATATTTGTGTATTGAATACTTCAAATATTAAATTTGAGTTTTTTTTTGTAGGACCTGAGACGATTGGTCGTGACATACGGGACACTCAAATCCAGTTCGGCCCAAACACATCTACTAAGTAATCTTCAACAACTTATCCTCAAGGATAGTAGTATCGATGTTGGTTCGATATCCGTTCCACGTGACTCAATTAACGCTATCGAGCTGGGAAGAGTTTCACTAATAAATACCACACTCACTTCCTTTCTTCTCCATCACACAAATTTGACAACGGTAAAAATCGTCGATAGTAGTGAACCGTTTGACCTATCTGATTTGCTATCCTCGTCAACATCAATGCTCGACCTACATTTGGAGGATTTAGAAGCTAAACTAACTAAAAATGTCACATTTTCACAACTCGATAGGCTCACACTATCGAACTGCGTAATATATCCTAGCCTACTCCACAAGTTCTTTCAAGTTTTTAAAGAAGTTAACCATATCCTGGTGGAAGGGCGTGGCAAAGTTGTGAACAAAGCACTTTTGCAACAAATTCTGAAAACTAACGCAACTCGACTCACCTTCTTGGGTTTTACGTACTGGCAGAAAAGTGACGTGGTCGATTTTGTGCGTAACGCTGGAGCGCCTACGTACTTGGATCAAATTGGTCTGTTAAAAGTAAACGGGACTTGGAGCCTAATGCAGCAGCGAAGAGGAACGCGATACAATACGTACTTGCGTGATGTGCTAATTTACACTTACGCAGTTGGCGTGTTTGCTGTCGCCGCACTCGGAATACTGGGTACGCTCACGAGCATGGCGGTACTTGTGCAAAAGACAATGCGAAGCTCTACAAGTTGCTTATTGTTTACACTTGCGACATTTGACACGTTTGTACTCGTGTCGTACATCCCATTTATCCTAATGAGCGCCATTTCAATTGTGACGCTTAAACTTGGTTTTGCTGTATATTATGACGAGTACAAGTTTTTCTGGATGCGCTTCACGTTCACGGACTCGCTAACACTGGATCGCTGGCAGCGATTCTTCTTTTACCCACTATGCAAAACGGGTAAATTTTTATAATTATTTTTGAAAATTTTGGATTTATAATAAGTCAAACAAGCCTTTTTATAAGCTATATATTAATATATATATATTATATTATTATATATAATATATAAGCTAGGTTCATATTTAGGCTATGAACCTAGCTTAAATATTATATATATAGATATATATATATATATAATATTTAATAAATATTTAATTAAGATTATTTTATATGACCTTTCAGCTTACACTGGTTCGGTGTATTCCACCGTGCTGCTCACACTGGAACGTTATGTCGCCGTTTGTTGGCCGTTGAAAGCCAAGAGCTGGGTTACAATTAAGAAGTCAATAGTGGCGTCGTTCGGCGTACTTATGTTTACCGGCATTTTAAATTTGCCGCGATGGTTTGAAAGTGACGAATCCATTTTGAAAATGGCGGTTGACAACAACCACCTCAACTTTCATCGCTACTACAAAAAGGGAAGTTGGCTTCGACGCCAAGTTTATATGGAGTATTACCAAGGCTGGATTTGGGTGACTTTCTTATACGTTATCCCCGTTTCGCTCCTATCTGTTCTGAATTTACGTATCTGGCAAGAGGTAAAAGTGCTAAGTTTCGATAGTAGTTATCGAAGGATAGCCAACATGAGCAAACTTATCACAACTTGAAAATCGTTGTTTTTTTTATTTTGTAGCTCCGTTCTTCGACAGTAAGGCGTCGCCAGATGTCGCACAGCAACGAGCCCGACAGCGTAGTGACGCATGACGCAGATGAGGAGTTACGCGGAATTACGAAAATGTTACTCACAGTTGTCGCCGTCTTCCTCGCATGCAGTGTCGTCAATGCTACTATATTTTTGAACTATTTTGGTATAGAGCCCATGGCGTTCGAGTCGCTTGCTAGTATTCCACTCATATTCAACTCTTCGATAAATTTCCTCATCTATACGATAGCTGGTGAGAAGTTTAGAAGAAGCCTCATCGGCATGTTTCCTTGCTTGTGTTCTAAGGTTGTCCAAGTAGAACGTCATCATAGGTCGAGTACAATGAGAAGTACTAGAAGTAGTAGCAAGAGGGAGGAGATAGTATCGAATTAGATACTATCGTGTATATTAATTTTGACGTAGATATCGCCTTTGTATGTTTTATTGGAGGGAGATGGCACCTATGGTAGGTGACAACTCACGGCGAGCATACGCTAGAATGGTATATTTCGCTCTCTCCTTAAACAGCGTTATTTTAGTC